>OY740766.1:97393218-97568218 GCA_963513935.1 Aphrophora alni
TATGTAGTTACTTTAGTAAATCTTTCACTTTATCATAATAATAATAATAATATATAAATATTGAGCTTGAGTTTTGAAATGATATAAAATTTTAATAAAACTTGAACACTTATTTCTCAAAAATAATATGTTTATTAATTCACGAAATAAAATTATATTCGTTTTCAAGCCAGGTAATTGAAGTCTTCTTATAAAATATTAACACAGAATTCTTTAAGTAACACTTAATTACATATAAAGCACATTGACTGTACACATCGCACAATATAACGTGTTCAACCATTGTACTAAATATGTGTTATTTAAAGAAATTTGTATTGTGTAATATTCTGTAAATGAACTTTAATTATCTCTCCTGAATATCCTGCCTGTAGCAGTGAAACATGTAGCCACGTAATATATAATAACTTTGACTGAAAATGTATTGATTGAAAATGAATTTTTTGACTTAAAATCACTTGAAAAATTGTTTACAATTCACCGAAAAAGGTATGTATAAGCACGCTATCCAAGAAGCAAGAAAGGAAATAAATGATCAGACAATATGATAAATATTATAAATTCACAATTACTTAGAGTTAACTTAACACTATCAATATAGCTAACGCTACGTAAAATTGTCAATTCATAAATAGCCACCATTTTTAGAGTTTTTTTTTTTTTTTTTTTTTTTTTACGGATGTTTTGATGAATTAAAATAACAACCCATTTAATGTTTTTTTCTAATGCAAACACAATTGCGACCCTCCAAGGTCAATATCAAAGTGAATACGTCTTGTGCGTATGAACACATGTGACACCCGTTAAGTCCAAATCACCGTCAAATGAGTAACAACAATACATACTTTTAAAAAAATTGTTTGTTTTATGAAAGTAGATCTACCTATGAAAGTAAGGAACAATGTTACTGACTTATTGATAAGAAGGAGAAGATGTAAATTTAGGCATCGCTAATTTAACTACATACCCTATATGGTTGCCTCCTATACTTCAGTATCAATACAACGGGTAACTTTGTCAAGTCTTATTTTCAGATCCTCTAATATATATATATATATATATATATATATATATATATATATATAAATTTAAATTTGTTTTATGAAAAACAACAAGAAGTAGAGAAATTGAGAATTAAAAATGAAGTATTAAGAAAAGGCCAAACTACAGAAGTTAACACATTGACTGAACTAACCGTTACATGGAAAGATTTAATTACTTTACGGATGAAGTTGACCAATAAAACTGATTTGATTCTCAAAAAACGAAGAGGAAATTTCTTCTTCTCACCAGATTTTCAGGAAATGCAACAAGTTATAACACCAGAACTACAAGTTCTTTTGTAAATGAAACATCAGCTGCAACAGTAGTGGCACCTAAATTTAGATAACAAATCCTCTACCAATAAACATCGTTGTTGTGACAGCGTATGTCATATTGCAGACGTTAGTACAATCTGTAGCAAGTCTAGAATACAGAATCACTGCATTGAATAACAATGTGTGGAAGGTGAATACAATTGATTCTAACAGTTAAAGAACTTTGACACAAAAGCTAAAAGCGAGTACGATTCAGTAGTAATCATATGAAAACAAAAGTTAAACCCCAATTAAGTTAACGTCAAGGGGCGTGCATTCATCATATGCTAAATAAGAGATAATTGAAGATTTTCAGAAAAAAGGACTAAAGATACATGATGCTGTAAATATAATTAAAAATAAAGATTAAAAATTAACTCAGGAGGAAATTAGAGACGTCTTCCTCTTTTCATGCTTACTTTCGACAATAACAAAATTGATATAATCTACATAAAAATATTCTCAAGATTTGTAGTGTAGTTAAAATAGAACCACTAAGGATAAATTCGACTTTGATAGCTCAATGCAAGAGATGTCAGGTGTATAATCATACTCACAAGTACTCCCAGAAGTAACCCAGGTGTGCTAGCTGCGCTGAAAAACACATGAACAGAAGCAGTATAACTAAGTCCGTTAACTGTAATGGCAATTACCCTGCAAATTATTCCTGATATTAAATAGCCAAAGAATAGAAAAACAGAAGAAATCACTTAATAAAACCTTCCAAGCAAATACGTAAAAACCAAATTTTGTTTTTAGAAGATAATTCATATGACAATAGAGTAGTATTCAGTGTTCAAAACGAGTAATTATAACTTATGCTCATATTAAATCAAAGCGCTGGTGAGAAACAAACTTCAAACATAGAAAAGACTGAATACCATCTTAGAACTTCTTGACGAAACAACTTACAAACAAAATTATTATTGATTGATTAAACAAGTTATAAAAAAAAGGCAGTAAACAAAGAGGCTATAAGGAAAAATGAATCGTACTTCGGAATACTAACCTGGAATTATAATGGACTTGTACAGCATAGTCTGGACTTAGAATTGTACAGAGAAAAAAATTAACGTTTGTCTTATTTCCGAGACGGATTAAGGGGGGGGGAGGTGGATTACATGACCTAGCTTGGAAATTGTATGTACGTAAATTAGTCCGTGTAACACGCACCCTGTGGTTCAACATTAAGGGAGCTTTCTATGAATGCAGTTATGTGTTGAATTCGTCTACGTCTACTAAGAATTCTGTTTACAAACTGAATATATTTGAAGTGGTAAATGTTGATAAAAATACATTGCGATAACCAACCAATGTCAATCGGCCAAATTTGCATAGGTAGTTTGATTAAAATATTACCATCATAAGGTTTTTATTTACACATAAAATTAATTATTCAAAAATAACTTGAAAAACACAAAAACGAATCATGCTATGAATACAAGATAATTTACCACTTTTCACGGCTACAAAAGACACTATATTATGCAATAATTAAAACTACATTTCCAAAATCTCGATCTAGCTAATTGGGTAAAGAAAACTTTAAAACAGATTTTGATCTTATTCTGTTTTTTTTAGTTGCGATTTTAGTTTTTATTTAAAAAAGGATTTTTCCTTTTCACCTTAAATTAAGATATCAGAGTATCTCACTCCTAAAAATTTTTACATCAAAACCTTACATCGAAGCTTAAACATATTATAACACATTTAATTGTTATGAAGATTTTATGACAAATAAGCAAATCAGTTTTATTGCCAATAGGAAGTAAACGTAATTTTGATTCTTTTAATTTTATAATAATTGATTAAATATTTTATTTTATATGAGTAACACGACATGTTCCGCTAATTAGGGCTTTATAAGGTCTGCTAACTATATCTAAAGATTTTCTTTTCTTGTTATGAACAAGTATTTCTGTGAACCAAATTTTAAACACAATACCATCAATATTTCTAAAAATGTTTATTTTAATTAGGTAAGCAGTAAATGAATTATTTTATTTCCACAGGAATATTTCCATTTTTTAAGTTTAAGAAACATTCGGCCATACAACAACAAATATTATTTTGGTATATCTCTCAAAGTTTCATCAAAATTAGGTAGGAGCAGAATTAAAAACAATATTTTGTAGGATGAGTTACAACAAGTGCTAGAGAGTCACTGTTTCATGGGTACTTGACATAGCTTTAATTGTTACACCGCGTTTCAAAGTCTCTATAAAAAATTAGTCATACATTTAAATTCATAGTAGTAATGTATTTTTATACATTTAAAGATTAAAAAATATTTTTTATCAGAAGTAGAAGTAACAACGGTTGTTGATTCAAAACAAACCTTAACGTGCAAATTGATACATTCGACTTGATTTAGGTGCCAAACTAATGATATTCTCCAAAGCTACACATTTTATAGGATTTCAGTTTCCTTAGAAACATTTTAATACCTAACATCAAACTGATCCCACTTCGAAATTCCAATAAGCTCCCTCTCCCCATCCGCTTGACTACAAAACCTTCTGTGATGACTTAACCTTAATTACACTACAAGTACTAATTGGTTTATGAGGTTAATATTATAACTTTATGAGAAAAAAGTTAAAATATTATAGTAAGTGATGTAAATATTTTTAAAACAAGATTTTTTAATAACAAATGTATAATTTACTTTAAAACTTGTGAACATTGCAATCCTATAATAAAGGAAAGTATAATTAAAATTAAACACACAAAACTAGATGCTACTACACATTTAATATTACCATTTTAATATTATGAAATACTTTACACTATTCTTAATATCCTCAAAACCAGACTTATATTCTCACAATACTGTTTGAAATATTGAAAAATTCTGTTTCTTAATGCATATTTAAGTCAAGGAACTTTATGGAGATCTGATGATGAATCATTAACATCGAAAGGGTGTAACATTTTATTGTAAAAGGAATCATCCACGATGATGAACAAACTGGTCACCAGTGCCAATAAATACCAAACTAAAAAAAAATTGACCAGGTAGTCTCTACCATTAGTATCAATCCTGTTCCTACACCATCTGGGAAAAAAAATCCTTGTTGACTTTATACCCTATGGAGCCACAGATTAATATATCCTTGTTGGTTATTGTTTTATTGTAAAATAGTTACTTTTCTGAACGATCGTAGCAAAAATTAAATATTGACGGTTAATACTTTGTTTTTTTTATATTGGAATAACACTATGTTATTTGTTGTATTCATCTATAAGTCAGTTGATATAAGTTGACGAAACAAAATGAACTACAAAAAGTTATTTTAATCTAAATAGTTTTTTTTTTCAATAACGGGAGTGCGACTTGTGTATGCACTACGAGATTTGAATTATAATTCCCTAAATACTTCAAATAAAATGATCGAAATATCACATTCTTTATCCTGCTCTGTATAAATAGCTTCTTATAAATCGACTAATTTAAATAAATATACTTTTAAACAAATATTTAATATTGAAATGGTAATTTTACTTTAAGATCCATTGAAGTTATAAATCAACTAAATATCAATATCGAACAGTACTTTAATGAGTGATTAATCGTTTAGATAAATATGTAAAACTAATATTCAACGAGCTCTAAATAGAATATTTCAAACTAATAACGTAGTCATGCACATATAGTTATAATACATATGGTTAATCTGTGTTGCCTGGATAGATTAAGTACGTTAAAAACAAAGTTAATAAACACGTTTCTCTTAATTCATATTAGGGATTTTTCATTTGAATCCATTTGACTCTACGAGACATTTGACACTCCACGAACATACATTGACATTACACGATGAACCAGAAACATGGTTGCCTGATTTTTTTTCTGATTTCTCGTTTTGGCAGAATGAAAGCTGCCACTTTGAAGAGCTCCTCTAGTTTCTTTCATACAGAATTTGTTTTCCATTAGTTTTTTGCAAAATAAATTGAAATTGAAAACAAATAACTCATTTTTTTTTCCTGGTCAAATTTTAGTTCTGGGCTAATCTTGGTTGTATTAGACAATTACCAATAACTAATGTTTACAGTTTTTTGTTGATAACTCAGTTAACCTAAGTTACTGAAAGAATAAAAACCATTTTGTTTGTCGTTTCTAATTTAAAAAAGGAAAATATTTTGTCTCGTGTAAGTATTTTACAAAAATTACTGTTTTGAGACTTTTAAAAGTTTAAATAGCCGCCATTTTGAAATGAATAACGGAAATAGGTTGATTATTTTTCTCAAATTGGGTCTAGGTACAACGCAAAATTTCAACTACCTATATCATTTCCCTTTAAAAAGGTATGAATGTTTTGTTAAAAATGACCAAATGACAGCTAGGTAGAAAACTAAGAATTTTAGGAAATATGTTTATATAAATTTTTCATTAGTTTTGATGTGAGGAATAAGATCCTGAAGTTTTTGAATGATTTTTGGAAACACCCTGTATATAATGCTCAAACGATATACATATTTTAATAACAATATTTGTTCTTGTATGTTTATCCTCTCGTGTAACAAATATATTTAAAACAGCTGTTCAAAACTCAATAAATAATATGTCTACGTTCGTTTATTTCTAATTAATTACAAGTCATTGTAAAAAACAAACAAACAAAATCCCTAAATTTCATTTTCACCTTCCTCATTATTTATGATGACAAATAACAATGTATTTAAATTCTACTGGGTACTTATGAATTCATTGATAGTATTATAGTTAAGTATTTGAAACTCAAGATTTATTTGTCTATTATTTACAACTAAACCCAGATATAGTTTCTTTGTTCAACATAAACAATTAAAATATGCCCGTTATATCTTATTAGTGGACAACAAAATATATTTAAAATTAATTTCTCTTTAAAAAAATGATTATGCCTATACAAATGGACAAATATTTTCTATAGAATTTCTGTGCCTTGGTTAACGATAGCCACTTAATGGTTTTGTGCAACAAAACAATTATTTTTTTCAATGATGTTTACACTATTCTTCCATTTTTTAAAGATAAATCCATTAATTTGTTTGAATATGATTAGAATGTATTTTTAAATATAAAATGAGTTCTAATTTAAACTAGTAGGATTTAAACTAGATACCTCTTTTTAACTATACTTTAACATAAGTTTTACTACGTTCCCAATTTATTATTTATTTAAATTCAATTTTATAATTTCACTTAACTGGTCAATATGATGCGTTGAAATGCTTTAAAGTAAAATAACACCACGTTTAATATGGGATCACTCATTATACTTTCAATAGCAAATAGTACTCAAAACTTCAAAACATCGGCCCACCTGAGATTGGTATTGTCATTAATAGTGAGTGGCATTACGTCCCTTTACACACTTCCCTTACTGGAAGAAGTGCATTGTTTATTTAAATTCAACTATGAAGATGTTCTGTTTTGTAATGCAGACAGTTCTGTTGCGTAGGGACATGTGGCTTGGGACTACTTTCGTCGAAAAGTGTAAAGAGAATTGCGTCCGGTGAAGTTACATCTACCAAATATTCATCTTAAATGTTTTAAAATAGATGTGTTGTTATGAGTTGGAAAGATTTTTATTATCAATATACTCGTAAATAATTTATTATTTTCGAATATTAAATTAATATTAATTTAATAAATTTTCGAATAAACTTCAAGTGGGTTAATATTAATATTTTAAGGATTCTCTCCATCTCTTGTGGTCGTTGACTCCAAGAGAACATGATACTGATTACAAAATTATAGACTTAATTTTATATGGGGGGGTGGAGGGTATTTTTTGTATCTACATAGATTGCCAATACTCGAAATGCATAACATTACTAACTAGCTAACCATTTTAAAACAAATTTTATCAATATTATTTGCGTAATTATATTATTTATATTACTCTAACTTGCATACAGTTTTGATGTACATAAAGTCCGATACATACGAGGTGAATGCTTTTCAATACGAGTGGAGCAGCCGCGATGCCCGGACAAGGGCGTCACTGTCAAAACTTAAAGGTTGCTGTACATGACATGGCTGAATATGTACCATAACGCCCCATCAAACTTTTTATAATGTAGTTTTCCTTAAAACATAAACTCCTATTCTGTAAAGCTCCTACAATTTTGCTATATAGATAATTCACTTTCTGCTGGTATCTGATACTATAGCCTATGTGTTAATTTTTCAAATGCCATGAAAATGATATTACAGAGATTAGTAATTGTCTCCTATGTCTTCATGAAATTCATTTAAAAAGAGATATTTAAAAAATTATATTTGCAGTGTTTTCTATTTCATTCATAATGGCGTAGGAAAAAGCATTAGGAATGAAGTAATAATTAAGTAATATAGTAGTCGGCAATTATTTACCTATTGATAACAAGGTTAACATATGAGATATGGATTACATTATTAAGGTTGCCTTATATACTCGTAGCTGCCTCCTATACAACGAGTGTTTTATCAATTAATAAATGCTCTCATTCATAGATTTTTTTTTAATATTCCTAATTTATTTGATTCAAAGCCAGTAACCCTTTTATTTATTTACACAACTGAAATTTTATTTAAATCCAATTAATGAGTAGAAAGAAAACGAAAACTCCACTTATTAATAACATCGGGAATGAAGTTAGCAGAACTATAGAAATATGTTATTTAATTGACGTTCGTTCTTATTGCTTATTTGTAAAACCTTCCGTGATCAAAAATAACCAATATAAATATTTTATTTAGATAGGGTAAATAGTCTAGGGAACATTTAACGTTTATGGACGCACAACAATACACATATCAACAATTTTTGTTCAAAAACACGAACGAGTACATGATTGACTCTTTATACAGTAAGATAGTCAATTATATAGTTGTGATATTATGCGATAGTTAGTTATTAAACTGATGACACTAAAAGATGGAGAAGTTGCATGGAAGATGATTTAGAGACTAGAGTACTATTTACTATTTTCTTTTTCAACTACAAAATACCGAGCTATTTTACAAAGCTCGGTCTCTTATCCACCGTTAATATAAAAGTAATTATATAATGTATAGAATGCATAGTTTATAATATAAACGAGACTAGATACAAAATATAGCTTTGTAATGGAATGTATAAGCAGCATGTGTAACACGCACTCTGTGGTTTAAAAGTTGTTAAGTTTTTGTAAATGGAGATAATATATGTGTTTAATAAAAGTGTTGAATTATTTTACGCCTACTAAGTTAATTGAAGTAGTAAATAAAAACACATATTTCTAGTAACCTATCAAAGAAAAACTGCCACATTTTCATAGATATAAAGCGTAGAAATGTGATTTTAAAATTGAGTTTCTGAATGAGGTACAAAAATATTTTATTTCAGAAAAGTAGTTGAATATATTTCCAAGCAGGATGTTTAAAGAGGAAATCAATTGAAGTAAAACGGAAACGCAATCAAATCAGAAAGTTATAAAAATTGGAATTATATTTACTCTAAACGTATAAAAAATAGGACAAACAGAGAGTTTTTTTTTTTTTTTTATGAACTAAGTAACATAAACATCACATTATATTTCTATCAAAATATTATTTCATATTAAACACAGTCTATTTCTATTTATTTTTATTCCGGTTAGTTTCCGCTTTTCTTCATGTCAGCGGTTGAATTTGAATTGTAAAAGGAAATATTAAGTTCTTAGTTTGAAGTTTATTATTTGTCAGTTTATTATAAGTTCAGTTGAAAGGTCTATTTTAATGAGTACAAATTCTTCTACCTTGCTTTAGAAATTTGTATTTTATCAATATAATTTACCTACTTATAAAATTTAAAAGACTTGAGGAAACTATGAAATGTAACCCACAGCTCTTCTTCCTTGATTTATTTCATTTCTGCAAAGGCTCAGGCAATCTTTTCAGGTAACAAAATCGGAAATAGGGGTTGACTGATTTTTAGTGGTTCTATGTTCATTGGTAGGTTTTCGATTCAAATTCAAATACATAACCCGAGTATGTTGATCCCATTTATATCTTTATAATGTATTTGAGCCATGAAACGTTATATAATGTACTTATTTCATATATAAATTTAAAATGTTAATTTTGTACGCGATAGTTTTTAAAAAAGGTTCAAACTTTAAAACTTGAATTAAAAATATGTATATTATTTAAATAAAAGCAACAACTCTCATGTTAGTCTACTGCATTAATGATTACTTCCAAACAACTTTTTACGCCCATTTTCATTATTAGCGAAATATTGGGTCTATATGACTAGCTAATGATGTTCTTCAAGGCTACATATATCTTTCAGGATGTCAGTTTCCTTGGAAACATAAGTTCTAACAACAAATTAATCCCACTTCACAATTCTGGTAAGCTACCTCGCCCCATCCGCTTGCCTAGAAAGTCTTCTGAATTTACTTAACGTTAATTACACTACAAGTACTAAGTGGTTTATGGAGATTAATATAATAACTTTATAAGATAAAAGCTGTAAATTATTAGAGAATGTTTGAAAATTGTTCGTTTTAACAAAGGTATGTTTTACCTTCAAAAGTCAGATAATAATAATGATCTAACAATTTTGAAACACTCAAAATGTAATTAAAATTATGAATAAAACTAGAGAATACAAATTTAATGTCATCGTTTAAGATTTTTACTATCTTATAAATCTTCTAATTTTGGCGTCCTTGTGTTTTGTTCTTTTTCTCGTAAACTTTTAACTAACAATAAAGTTATTAACTTACACGAAATATTTTTAAGTCTTCCTTTTCTCATATATTTATTGCATTTTAAAGTATCATAAGATTGTGTAATCAAATTTGTTTTTTCCTGTTAAGTTTTCCATTATTTTCTCTTAAATTTTATGTCCAGAATGTG
Organism: Aphrophora alni; assembly: GCA_963513935.1. NCBI lineage: Eukaryota > Metazoa > Arthropoda > Insecta > Hemiptera > Aphrophoridae > Aphrophora > Aphrophora alni. The sequence goes on from OY740766.1 coordinate 97,403,434, forward strand.
TATTTATTTTAGTGATCGTATGTAAAACGCTTTGTTTTTAAAGGTCAAAATTATATTAATATTATGCAGTTTATTCTTTCCATAGTGAGACATGACAGGACTTTTATTTTTAATTAGAAAATAATTTTTAAACATAAAAAAGATATGTGGTACGGTTGTGACACCGGCAGTTGAAGCTTAATATATTTTTTTTTAACTTTGTCTGTTTTATTATTAGGTTGATAATAATAATTTAATAAATGTCATTTAAGCCTTAAACGTTTAACTTTTCAAAATATGTATAAACTACTTAAACGATTCTATCATTTACAGAATTATGTGATAAATTTTTATTTATTTCTTATTTAATGTAGTTGAGTATTGTATACACATAATTTAAGGATGAGGAGTTGTTTTAGTTTTACCTGTGATTATAACATTTTTGTTAAAATAAAATAGTTAAATTTATTTGATGAGTGAATTATTGAAACATCGTCTTGAACAAATTAAATGTTTGCTGTAGGAAAATGTGTTATTTCCTTTGGTGAATACTTTTATAAAAAAGAAAATTTTATTGTTATCAGTAGCATTAGAGAAATAGAAATACTTTGGCATCCTCCAAGTCTCCTTGGATTGCTAAACTAGAACGTATTTCTCTAAAATGTATAAAAGATTTATCGTTATTTTTCTGATATCACAGTACGACTTTATGAGCTGGGGTAAAAGGCGGTATTTTTGAATTAGTCTGTCACATACTCACTTCGATGGTTTAATAAAAACATTCATATTTATGTGGAGCTGACGGTTGGATATAAACTTCCCCTGAGCTATTGGTTACTAGATTGAATAAGATATGAAAATAAACATGTTTTTTACTACAAAGCTTTCCTAAAAGTTAATATCGCATTTTTTTCTTCTTTATCTGAAGATATTAAGTATTTAAATACTTACTTTAGTTACTACTTACTAGACCAGTCCTCAGGACAAAAACACAGCCATTAAGGACATATTTACAATGTGGTGGCAGAGAATGTGATAGCTCCAACAATTATCGTAACTATGTCAGAAGTAATGAAAAAATATTTAAAACAGATACTGATAATACAAAAAAGTAAACAAGGCTTTTAAAGAGGTGTTAATTATTATATAAAATTAAAATGAATCTATGTTAAGAATCTCTTTACTACATAAAATGGTAAAATGACCTGAAAACTAATATAAAACTAGAAACAAAATATTTTTCATTTAAAATTTTAACAAAAATTGTTTCTGGTATATTTCAGAAATTGTGACACAAATTATGAACTCGCTTTAATAAAACTTCTGCTATTTTGATATTTAAAAACACCATTTTATAAATTGTCCCGTAATAGACCAATTTCAAGATTTGTAAATAGAGATGAAAAAAGGATTTATATACATAGTGTTTCTGAAATAGGGCGCCAAACTTCTGAGCCGGTTTCTTACATCAAAATATTGAAAAACTTTTATGTAAACAGGGTCTCACAACGCTTCTTTTCTAGACGATTCGCCATTTTGTATTTTACAAAAAATTAAAGACATTATTTTAAGTATTTTCGAAATGGCGGCCGTTTTACTTCAAAAATCTCGAAAACCGTAACTTTACCTAAAATTTACATGAAACAACATTTGTAGCATTTTTATGCTAAACAATAATGTGTTCAAACATTTTTGAGACCTAACGTCGAAGTTATTAAGACATAGATATTTATTTTTGCATGTTAAAGATTTTGACATGCCCAAACCCCAAAATAACTTCTAGATAGAATAATTCCAAAATTGTAAACAAAACTACAAATCTAATAAATTTGTCAAATGATCGTTTAACAACCGTCCTGCCTCCAGTTCGTGGAGGGAGAGCAGTACGTTCGATTTAAAAGCAATTAATAACACAATCAAACCTGAGTAAACATTTTTATTTATTTTTTTAATTTTTTTTTATTATTGAAATACTGTATTATTACAATCTTAAGCTTAAATAATTATTACTTACTGCTTAAATAAGTAATACATAAACAAGAAATCGAGAAACATGTTTTGAAGCCTAAATCATTATCAAGGTTCTAGCTACGTAAACCTTACTAGACATCTAAAAACTTCAACATTGAGGTAGATATGACATGGATAGTGAAGCTCTATATAAACTACTATTGACCTAGAAAGGGAGGAGTGGCATCTGAGACGTCGGCAGGGACGAGGAGACGCTGCTGGTCACCAGAGAGACGTGGCCCAGTAACGTACTTACGAAAGGGGCACTGGCAGTTTATAGAAAGATTCATAGACTATGTTGAAAAGGTGAGCAGATTCATGTTTAGAAAACAAGAGTTGTTAAATTCTCTTAATTTGCCATTGCTCTGGATTGAAGGTTTATAGGTCTGATTAGGACAGATTATGTCTTAAATTATATTATATATGATTAAATATCAGATAGGAATATTCCTGATAAATTGTAACAACTCTAAGAGAACAAGAAATAAATTAATATTAACAATCTGAGTCACCAAATAAGAGAAAAACTAGTATTCATAACACTATCCATATAAACTTTAACAAGTGGACAGTTTTGTGTTACTAAGAGGATTCACATCTCCCCCTTAATACTAAAGATCTTCCATGTATCTAGTTGTTGTTATGTCAATGAGTGTGTTCTAAGCTATAAATACGATGTAGACCTAATCATTCCTTACCCCCAAGACATTCCCACTGTTGTGTATTAATTCACACTAATGATTCCAACGTCAATGCATACTCCCACTATATTAAACATAGCGTTTGAGTCACAAAAACAATATTTTCTTTTAATGCAAACGACCACCCTTAGATTATTAAACTCCCTCCTCTCCGGTTTCTACCCCTTCAACGCAAGTCATTCCCTACAATAAATGTTCTTTATAATGATCATCATTTATAAAATATGTTTTGACGAAATATTCTACGATCCCTTTACATGACGTGGATAGCCAAATCAAGAGCTTTCCCGTGAAGTGAATTTAAAGTTTGTTGTGTTTAATAAAATGGATTTTCTGTGTTACTTAACGATGTAGTTCTCCCTAAAATGAATATTTTACATTCTAGTAGCAACATAAAGAGCAAAGTTTATATCATAGGTTGTAGTAGAAGACACACCAGCTGGGTTGTTACATAGGGAGACGATGTTTATGGCAGGCTCTTATCTTAGACAGCCACGCATGCGCGCATGTACTAGTACCTTTACCTGTGTATAAACGACCACACATAATCTCAAATTACAAAAGCATACACAATTACAATATTAAATTTTCTCTCCATATACAGCATACTCAAGCTTAACCTTTCCAAATTTGTAGACAGTAGTTTTCACACACGGTTAAACGCTGATTTTGTACAAGTTTATGTTGTGGTAAAAAACAAAAACAAAACATATATTTAATCAAAGATATCGAAATAAAACATGGATACATTTTATTATCGTTCGACACTAACGTACCTATTAAGAAAAGATATATATAAATTACAAAACAATCTAAACCAAAACAGCAAATTAACAAATGAAAAAATAATAGAAATAATCAACCTGGGAGAAATATGTATCTAACAAAATTATTTTACATTTAATAATGAAATGTATAAACAAAAGAACTGCCTATCAATGGGATCACCCATCAGGCATAATGGCTGACATATTTCTTAACCATATTGAAACAAATTTTATAATGAACAAAAACAACCAATTCCACAAAAATATAATATATTATCATAGGTATGTAGATGATATACTATTCTTAATGAAAGGATAAAATAGGCAAATAACCTTCACATAGAAATAGAAACAGATAGCAGTATTAATTGCTTAGGCCTTAAAATCACAAAAATTGGTAATAAACGCCAAATAAAAATATATATAAGTCCACTCATACTAATCACACAATAAACGTTTCTTCTAACCATCCACATTCACATAAGAGGCAGCATGTAACAGTTTTGTCCACAGAACACCTAATACTCCTATGGAACCATCTGATCTCGCAAATGAAATTAATATAATTATACAGCACAAAAGCATTCATAAGCAAACTAAAAAATTTAATAAAACATAATTAAAATGTGTTATAAATAAAAATACATCACAATGAAATTCTCTTCATTACTTTATAAACAAACTCGAAATAACTTTAAGAAAAAAGGATATAACTAAATTATAGGACAGAAAACAGTTAATAAATCAGAAGAAATCAAATCAACATCAATAAAATAATAGCTGAGTATATACATTTAATTTTACGAGTCTTCAAAATATTACATAGGACAAACTGGAAGGACATTCAAAACTAGATTTAAACAATACCTTCCAAAAAAGAAACCTGAACTCAAACAGATCTATGTTTGCCGAATTGTTAGTAATCACGAGTACAAAAACATAGAAAACCACATAGGAATACTACACACAACACAGAAGAGTAAACTTATGAATGTACTGGAGGAATTTGAAATTTAAAACACACGTAAAATATCCCACAAGATATATTAACCGATAAAATAAAATTTAATGATTAAATAGATCAGATATCCCAAACTCCAAAAACATGTAGAAACTATTACAAATCTATATAAGTTATTGATTACACTCCAGAATAACAGAACCATTTGGAGTAACATGTGGTTACTGACAGATTATTTTATTTTATTTTTTAAATATTTGACGTGTACAAATGTACAAAATAACATGTTATGTCCAATAAATGTTATGTGTTGTTATAGTGTTAGATTTTATCTTATGTGTCAGCCTGAAGATTCCGCTAGTGTAACGGTGAAACTTGTATCATAATATTATGGATTGCTAAGACTTATAAAAAGGTAATTATAACCATTTATTTATAAATAAATCAATCCGAAAGGCTAAAATGATGTTTTAAAAATCAACTCAATTATTCTCTATATTTATTTCTACTATAGAAAGATGTCTTGCAGCCCTTGTAGTGTATTCTGATTGCACAATAGATCTGAATAAAGTCATGGATAATAATTGCGAAGAGAACACGAACTGCTGAAGACATTGCACATTGCCTTGTCTTTGCCTTTGACAAATTATAGCTTCCATATTACGTATTAGATTGTCTACGTCTTGGAGCATACCAATTTACGTATTATACCATCACGCATGTATGTACTGTCACATGTAACTCGGAATCAAATTAACGATGTAATTGAAATCCCTACTTATATTTAGGTTACGTAAAAACTATGACTTGAAATTTATATAGGCTATAATGTTAAATGTAATAAGAAAATTTAAGTTGTTACATTCTTTAAAAGATTTATAAATATTAACAAATTTATTTACTTCAGATAAATTTATTTCGCAGATAAAAAATATTAGGACTGAAAAGAACAATGTGTAAACCATCAGGATCAGGACTTTAACGATTATAGTGATTAATTGGTACAACTAAATAAAGGCTGTTGTTTAGACCTACTTTCCAGCTTTGGATAAATGGATTACAAAGGATGAGCTGTAAGGAAGAAAGGCTTGAAAACATTATGAAATAATTAACTTCTATTTCATCTGGACGCATAATATGTGAGATGCAAGAAAGTTTCGGTTGTTGGAATTGCAATGAGATACATCATAATAGCTAACATTTATATTTTTAATTTGATAAAAATAAACTTCAGAATAAATTGTATTTGTCACTTGTTGGTTTAATTTTGATTGGGTGATCATCTTGGGTTGAGGAAATTTTACCTATTGTCTTTTTAGGACCCAAAAAATAACGTTTGGATATCCCTGTACAATCCACATTAGAAGTTAAAAACTATAAACTATTTTGATTATAATTTACTCAAATTCAGTCTTTCAGTCTAATGAAGAATGTAACTTTCTTCTCTTCTTAAAAAATGCATAAAGCTTAATTATTGATCAATAAGTTAAATTAACCATGTTCATTACCATAGAAGTCTATTTTGGAAAAGTATCAAAGTAGGGTAGTAACAACCCCATACATTACGTAAGTAGACTTCAAAGAGTTCTCATTCCTACATATAACTAACTGTTCTGTGAAATTACTTTTTCATCAAAACTACTTTGATTTATTTTACAAGATCTTTCGAACAATCTACGTATGTTACTTTTAAACGATGAATTAAAAACTCTAATGTTGCAAAACATGTTAAGGTAAATGCCTTGTATTAGTGATAAAGACTAAAAGTTATTAACTACCTGTTTAGTAACATGTTTACAGGGCAAGTACAAAACTCTACATACACTATATAATATGCCAAATTAACTTACTTTTTTAAAATTATTATTATAAAAAATTATTGTTCGTAAATAATTAAGGACACAACTAAGCTGTTTTCACGAAAACTGTCATATGATATATTATTGCGATATTATTACGTATCTGACATAAGTTGTGTATGAGAGGTGTGATATGGCGAAAACCAAAAACATTCATGTTTCTCAGTGTGTTTCAGGACTGAGGAACCTAAAAATGTAATTCGCGACAACTTCCATCTGTCGTTGTCATTTTGATATGTGTGATTGCTGTCAGACATTTCTATATATGTTTTGATTAATTAAACTAACAACATATTAAGTTGTTTTTTTCATACAAACACCATCGAAGATCTCCAAGGCCAAGACAATTAAAAGAACAAAGTAAGCTAAACTACGCCACACATGCAACGCACATCAAGTCAAGTGAGTAGCAATATATAGAATTAAAAGAACAAAGTAAGCTAAACTAAGCCACACATGCAACGCACATCAAGTCAAGTGAGTAGCAATATATACAATTAAAAGAACAAAGTAAGCTAAACTACGCCACACATACAACGCACATCAAGTCAAGTGAGTAGCAATATATAGAATTAAAAGAACAAAGTAAGCTAAACTACGCCACACATGCAACGCACATCAAGTCAAGTGAGTAGCAATATATAGAATTAAAAGAACAAAGTAAGCTAAACTACGCCACACATACAACGCACATCAAGTCAAGTCAGTAGCAATATATAGAATTAAAAGAACAAAGTAAGCTAAACTACGCCACACAAACAACGCACATCAAGTCAAGTGAGTAGCAATATATACAATTAAAAGAACAAAGTAAGCTAAACTACGCCACACATGCAACGCACATCAAGTCAAGTGAGTAGCAATATATACAATTAAAAGAACAAAGTAAGCTAAACTACGCCACACAAACAACGCACATCAAGTCAAGTGAGTAGCAATATATACAATTAAAAGAACAAAGTAAGCTAAACTACGCCACACATGCAACGCACATCAAGTCAAGTGAGTAGCAATATATACAATTAAAAGAACAAAGTAAGCTAAACTACGCCACACATGCAACGCACATCAAGTCAAGTGAGTAGCAATATATAGAATTAAAAGAACAAAGTAAGCTAAACTACGCCACACATACAACGCACATCAAGTCAAGTGAGTAGCAATATATACAATTAAAAGAACAAAGTAAGCTAAACTACGCCACACATACAACGCACATCAAGTCAAGTGAGTAGCAATATATAGAATTAAAAGAACAAAGTAAGCTAAACTACGCCACACATGCAACGCACATCAAGTCAAGTGAGTAGCAATATATAGAATTAAAAGAACAAAGTAAGCTAAACTACGCCACACATACAACGCACATCAAGTCAAGTGAGTAGCAATATATAGAATTAAAAGAACAAAGTAAGCTAAACTACGCCACACATGCAACGCACATCAAGTCAAGTGAGTAGCAATATATAGAATTAAAAGAACAAAGTAAGCTAAACTACGCCACACAAACAACGCACATCAAGTCAAGTGAGTAGCAATATATACAATTAAAAGAACAAAGTAAGCTAAACTACGCCACACATGCAACGCACATCAAGTCAAGTGAGTAGCAATATATACAATTAAAAGAACAAAGTAAGCTAAACTACGCCACACAAACAACGCACATCAAGTCAAGTGAGTAGCAATATATACAATTAAAAGAACAAAGTAAGCTAAACTACGCCACACATACAACGCACATCAAGTCAAGTGAGTAGCAATATATAGAATTAAAAGAACAAAGTAAGCTAAACTACGCCACACATACAACGCACATCAAGTCAAGTGAGTAGCAATATATACAATTAAAAGAACAAAGTAAGCTAAACTACGCCACACATACAACGCACATCAAGTCAAGTGAGTAGCAATATATAGAATTAAAAGAACAAAGTAAGCTAAACTACGCCACACATGCAACGCACATCAAGTCAAGTGAGTAGCAATATATAGAATTAAAAGAACAAAGTAAGCTAAACTACGCCACACATACAACGCACATCAAGTCAAGTGAGTAGCAATATATAGAATTAAAAGAACAAAGTAAGCTAAACTACGCCACACATACAACGCACATCAAGTCAAGTGAGTAGCAATATATAGAATTAAAAGAACAAAGTAAGCTAAACTACGCCACACATACAACGCACATCAAGTCAAGTGGGTAGCAATATATAGAATTAAAAGAACAAAGTAAGCTAAACTACGCCACACATGCAACGCACATCAAGTCAAGTGAGTAGCAATATATAGAATTAAAAGAACAAAGTAAGCTAAACTACGCCACACATACAACGCACATCAAGTCAAGTGAGTAGCAATATATAGAATTAAAAGAACAAAGTAAGCTAAACTACGCCACACATGCAACGCACATCAAGTCAAGTGAGTAGCAATATATAGAATCAAAAGAACAAAGTAAGATAAACTACGCCACACAAACAACGCACATCAAGTCAAGTGAGTAGCAATATATACAATTAAAAGAACAAAGTAAGCTAAACTACGCCACACATGCAACGCACATCAAGTCAAGTGAGTAGCAATATATACAATTAAAAGAACAAAGTAAGCTAAACTACGCCACACAAACAACGCACATCAAGTCAAGTGAGTAGCAATATATACAATTAAAAGAACAAAGTAAGCTAAACTACGCCACACATGCAACGCACATCAAGTCAAGTGAGTAGCAATATATACAATTAAAAGAACAAAGTAAGCTAAACTACGCCACACATGCAACGCACATCAAGTCAAGTGAGTAGCAATATATACAATTAAAAGAACAAAGTAAGCTAAACTACGCCACACATACAACGCACATCAAGTCAAGTGAGTAGCAATATATACAATTAAAAGAACAAAGTAAGCTAAACTACGCCACACATGCAACGCACATCAAGTCAAGTGAGTAGCAATATATAGAATTAAAAGAACAAAGTAAGCTAAACTACGCCACACATACAACGCACATCAAGTCAAGTGAGTAGCAATATATAGAATTAAAAGAACAAAGTAAGCTAAACTACGCCACACATGCAACGCACATCAAGTCAAGTGAGTAGCAATATATACAATTAAAAGAACAAAGTAAGCTAAACTACGCCACACAAACAACGCACATCAAGTCAAGTGAGTAGCAATATATACAATTAAAAGAACAAAGTAAGCTAAACTACGCCACACATGCAACGCACATCAAGTCAAGTGAGTAGCAATATATACAATTAAAAGAACAAAGTAAGCTAAACTACGCCACACATGCAACGCACATCAAGTCAAGTGAGTAGCAATATATAGAATTAAAAGAACAAAGTAAGCTAAACTACGCCACACATGCAACGCACATCAAGTCAAGTGAGTAGCAATATATACAATTAAAAGAACAAAGTAAGCTAAACTACGCCACACATGCAACGCACATCAAGTCAAGTGAGTAGCAATATATACAATTAAAAGAACAAAGTAAGCTAAACTACGCCACACATGCAACGCACATCAAGTCAAGTGAGTAGCAATATATACAATTAAAAGAACAAAGTAAGCTAAACTACGCCACACATGCAACGCACATCAAGTCAAGTGAGTAGCAATATATACAATTAAAAGAACAAAGTAAGCTAAACTACGCCACACATGCAACGCACATCAAGTCAAGTGAGTAGCAATATATAGAATTAAAAGAACAAAGTAAGCTAAACTACGCCACACATGCAACGCACATCAAGTCAAGTGAGTAGCAATATATACAATTAAAAGAACAAAGTAAGCTAAACTACGCCACACATGCAACGCACATCAAGTCAAGTGAGTAGCAATATATACAATTAAAAGAACAAAGTAAGCTAAACTACGCCACACATACAACGCACATCAAGTCAAGTGAGTAGCAATATATACAATTAAAAGAACAAAGTAAGCTAAACTACGCCACACATACAACGCACATCAAGTCAAGTGAGTAGCAATATATAGAATTAAAAGAACAAAGTAAGCTAAACTACGCCACACATACAACGCACATCAAGTCAAGTGAGTAGCAATATATACAATTAAAAGAACAAAGTAAGCTAAACTACGCCACACATACAACGCACATCAAGTCAAGTGAGTAGCAATATATAGAATTAAAAGAACAAAGTAAGCTAAACTACGCCACACATACAACGCACATCAAGTCAAGTGAGTAGCAATATATACAATTAAAAGAACAAAGTAAGCTAAACTACGCCACACATACAACGCACATCAAGTCAAGTGAGTAGCAATATATAGAATTAAAAGAACAAAGTAAGCTAAACTACGCCACACATGCAACGCACATCAAGTCAAGTGAGTAGCAATATATGTAATTAAAAGAACAAAGTAAGCTAAACTACGCCACACATACAACGCACATCAAGTCAAGTGAGTAGCAATATATAGAATTAAAAGAACAAAGTAAGCTAAACTACGCCACACATGCAACGCACATCAAGTCAAGTGAGTAGCAATATATAGAATTAAAAGAACAAAGTAAGCTAAACTACGCCACACAAACAACGCACATCAAGTCAAGTGAGTAGCAATATATACAATTAAAAGAACAAAGTAAGCTAAACTACGCCACACATGCAACGCACATCAAGTCAAGTGAGTAGCAATATATACAATTAAAAGAACAAAGTAAGCTAAACTACGCCACACAAACAACGCACATCAAGTCAAGTGAGTAGCAATATATACAATTAAAAGAACAAAGTAAGCTAAACTACGCCACACATACAACGCACATCAAGTCAAGTGAGTAGCAATATATAGAATTAAAAGAACAAAGTAAGCTAAACTACGCCACACATACAACGCACATCAAGTCAAGTGAGTAGCAATATATACAATTAAAAGAACAAAGTAAGCTAAACTACGCCACACATACAACGCACATCAAGTCAAGTGAGTAGCAATATATAGAATTAAAAGAACAAAGTAAGCTAAACTACGCCACACATGCAACGCACATCAAGTCAAGTGAGTAGCAATATATAGAATTAAAAGAACAAAGTAAGCTAAACTACGCCACACATACAACGCACATCAAGTCAAGTGAGTAGCAATATATAGAATTAAAAGAACAAAGTAAGCTAAACTACGCCACACATACAACGCACATCAAGTCAAGTGAGTAGCAATATATAGAATTAAAAGAACAAAGTAAGCTAAACTACGCCACACATACAACGCACATCAAGTCAAGTGGGTAGCAATATATAGAATTAAAAGAACAAAGTAAGCTAAACTACGCCACACATGCAACGCACATCAAGTCAAGTGAGTAGCAATATATAGAATTAAAAGAACAAAGTAAGCTAAACTACGCCACACATACAACGCACATCAAGTCAAGTGAGTAGCAATATATAGAATTAAAAGAACAAAGTAAGCTAAACTACGCCACACATGCAACGCACATCAAGTCAAGTGAGTAGCAATATATAGAATCAAAAGAACAAAGTAAGATAAACTACGCCACACAAACAACGCACATCAAGTCAAGTGAGTAGCAATATATACAATTAAAAGAACAAAGTAAGCTAAACTACGCCACACATGCAACGCACATCAAGTCAAGTGAGTAGCAATATATACAATTAAAAGAACAAAGTAAGCTAAACTACGCCACACAAACAACGCACATCAAGTCAAGTGAGTAGCAATATATACAATTAAAAGAACAAAGTAAGCTAAACTACGCCACACATGCAACGCACATCAAGTCAAGTGAGTAGCAATATATACAATTAAAAGAACAAAGTAAGCTAAACTACGCCACACATGCAACGCACATCAAGTCAAGTGAGTAGCAATATATACAATTAAAAGAACAAAGTAAGCTAAACTACGCCACACATACAACGCACATCAAGTCAAGTGAGTAGCAATATATAGAATTAAAAGAACAAAGTAAGCTAAACTACGCCACACATGCAACGCACATCAAGTCAAGTGAGTAGCAATATATAGAATTAAAAGAACAAAGTAAGCTAAACTACGCCACACATACAACGCACATCAAGTCAAGTGAGTAGCAATATATAGAATTAAAAGAACAAAGTAAGCTAAACTACGCCACACATGCAACGCACATCAAGTCAAGTGAGTAGCAATATATACAATTAAAAGAACAAAGTAAGCTAAACTACGCCACACAAACAACGCACATCAAGTCAAGTGAGTAGCAATATATACAATTAAAAGAACAAAGTAAGCTAAACTACGCCACACATGCAACGCACATCAAGTCAAGTGAGTAGCAATATATACAATTAAAAGAACAAAGTAAGCTAAACTACGCCACACATGCAACGCACATCAAGTCAAGTGAGTAGCAATATATACAATTAAAAGAACAAAGTAAGCTAAACTACGCCACACATACAACGCACATCAAGTCAAGTGAGTAGCAATATATAGAATTAAAAGAACAAAGTAAGCTAAACTACGCCACACATGCAACGCACATCAAGTCAAGTGAGTAGCAATATATAGAATTAAAAGAACAAAGTAAGCTAAACTACGCCACACATACAACGCACATCAAGTCAAGTGAGTAGCAATATATAGAATTAAAAGAACAAAGTAAGCTAAACTACGCCACACATACAACGCACATCAAGTCAAGTGAGTAGCAATATATACAATTAAAAGAACAAAGTAAGCTAAACTACGCCACACATACAACGCACATCAAGTCAAGTGGGTAGCAATATATAGAATTAAAAGAACAAAGTAAGCTAAACTACGCCACACATGCAACGCACATCAAGTCAAGTGAGTAGCAATATATAGAATTAAAAGAACAAAGTAAGCTAAACTACGCCACACATACAACGCACATCAAGTCAAGTGAGTAGCAATATATAGAATTAAAAGAACAAAGTAAGCTAAACTACGCCACACATGCAACGCACATCAAGTCAAGTGAGTAGCAATATATAGAATTAAAAGAACAAAGTAAGCTAAACTACGCCACACAAACAACGCACATCAAGTCAAGTGAGTAGCAATATATACAATTAAAAGAACAAAGTAAGCTAAACTACGCCACACATGCAACGCACATCAAGTCAAGTGAGTAGCAATATATACAATTAAAAGAACAAAGTAAGCTAAACTACGCCACACAAACAACGCACATCAAGTCAAGTGAGTAGCAATATATACAATTAAAAGAACAAAGTAAGCTAAACTACGCCACACATGCAACGCACATCAAGTCAAGTGAGTAGCAATATATACAATTAAAAGAACAAAGTAAGCTAAACTACGCCACACATGCAACGCACATCAAGTCAAGTGAGTAGCAATATATACAATTAAAAGAACAAAGTAAGCTAAACTACGCCACACATACAACGCACATCAAGTCAAGTGAGTAGCAATATATAGAATTAAAAGAACAAAGTAAGCTAAACTACGCCACACATGCAACGCACATCAAGTCAAGTGAGTAGCAATATATAGAATTAAAAGAACAAAGTAAGCTAAACTACGCCACACATACAACGCACATCAAGTCAAGTGAGTAGCAATATATAGAATTAAAAGAACAAAGTAAGCTAAACTACGCCACACATGCAACGCACATCAAGTCAAGTGAGTAGCAATATATAGAATTAAAAGAACAAAGTAAGCTAAACTACGCCACACATACAACGCACATCAAGTCAAGTGAGTAGCAATATATACAATTAAAAGTTTTAGTAATTCTCTTGATTGGTTGACTTATCAAGGCTGGGAAAATGCCACGTTAATGAAGTATTTGGAATTATGATATTTCAAACAAATAATTTAAGATGTGACACTTAATAAGAGTAATATCTTTTAAAAAAGTTATATTTCCACTAAGAGGCATTCTGTGGCCGAGACACACGATTGGACAATGTTTATTTTTAGGGAAAACTCTGATAATCCCGTCAAGGCTGAGTAGCAATATACACAATTATGAAATTCAGTAAAACAATGTCAGAGATAGTTTGCTTTATATGAAAAAGCTGGGTACGTACCATGACAGCCCATCAAACTATTTTTATAACGTACTACCAAGTCCTACAACTTTTTCCATCATAGACAATTCACTTTCTACTGTGGATTTTTGGACAGATTTGTCCATATCTAAAATAACAAGAATGGAAAAATTCATTCATAATTATTCAAATATTCAGGATTATGTTTTTAATTACTCGAACTGTTTTGTAGTGCTTGCTGTTTTAGATATTTTGTCATAGGGAATAAAATAACAGTTGGTGTAAAAAAACCATATTATAATATGGGAAAGTATTCACCCCCTGGTAACAATGTGAAACTATGAGATACGACATCATATTTATAGATGCCTCCAATAAAATTTTTGTTTTGTCAAATTGTCATATAACAATATGAATGTTCTTATTCTTTGTAAATACTGAGTTTATTGTATCTAAAACAAATAAATCAATGACATTTAACCCTAGTAGTATAAATAAAATCACACTTAACTGTAACATTAATATGTGTTAACAGAATCCCAGAGAAACAAATTGTAATTTTAGTTTGATTACGGTTATTATTTCTATAAACTATTATAATCAAAAAATATATATAAATTTAGCTGTATATATGGTGTGCGTGACTATTATCAAATATAAGTTATAGAGACGATTTAACACTTTGTTACCGAATTAAAAATTAATGGAGTTTATAATATTATTAATAATACAACAGTAAGTATAGCCTATCTAGAGTATTTTGTTTCTTCAAAATTACCATCGCGTATTTTCCACATCGGGTATGTGGCATCCGATTATCAAATTATAAAATTGGCTATAATCATTGCTTAATTCCATTTTGAGGTTAAAGTTTAATAGTTTTGTTGACTACGGAATTTCGTAAAATATAGCAAACAACTAATGGTAGCCGATACAAAGCTGTTTCCTTCTATAACAAACTATAACGGCAGTCACAGAATTAAACTGTCAAAGAATAAATAAATGGTTGAATTCTTCTACGCTTATGAATATCACTGAAGTGGTAAATAGCGATAAAAATCTATTTCCAATATCAAAGTCAACTTACCGAATATATTAAAAATCTTATTTATTGAAAAAGAAGGGAAATGTGATTTTTAAATTGAGATTCTGAATGAAGTACAAATATATTTCATCTAGAAAAACGTTTCAATTCATTTTTATCAATGTGTTATTGCATTTAAAAGTGCAAAGATGAAACAATTTATATAAAAACACTTGTAAACGAATTTAAACAAATTGATATTTTCATTTACCTAATGCCAATCATTAATTTTTTTCCAAGATTTTACAAAGATAATCAATTAACAGTTAAAGAAGTGCTAAACTTTTCCACTAGTTTTACTCAATATCTTTAGCGTCATTTAACCAGTTTCTTTCAAAATTATGAACACAAATACGTTTAAAATATTAATAATTTGCAAGAAGTAAACTTAAATTAGCAGCCTCTAAAAGAAGTGTACCGGCCTTCTGAGTTTCTTAGCTGTGAAATGTACGTTTAATTTTATTTAACTAGGTCTCTGTTTCAGAAGTTTCTAAACATTGAGTCAATCTTATATTCCAAATTTTAAAAATATACAAATTATATTGTACTTATTAGTAGAGTGTGCTGCACTTTGGCACAAAAATGGTGGGGGTACCCCCACCCCTCCCCCACCCCTCCCCCACCCCCTTTGCCCCTCCTCCTTTGCCCCTCCCCCTTTGCCCCGCCCCTCCCCTCCCCCTTTGCCCCTCCCCTTTAGGCCCCTTCCCTTCCCCCATTGGTCCCCCCACCCCTCCCCCTGCCCCTCCCCTGTAGGCCCCTCCCCTTTAGGCCCCTTCCCCCTCCCCCTTTTACCCCTCCCCCTTTGCCCCTCCCCTTTAGGCCCCTTCCCCCTTTGGCCACCACCCCTCCCCCCTTTGCCCCTTCCCTGTAGGCCCCTCCCCCTTGCCCCTCCCCTTTAGGCCCCTTCCCCCATTGGTCCCCCACCCCTCCCCCCTTTGCCCCTTCCCTGTAGGCCCCTCCCCCTTGCCCCTCCCCTTTAGGCCCCTTCCCCTATTGGTCCCCCACCCCTCCCCCCTTTGCCCCTTCCCTGTAGGCCCCTCCCCCTTGCCCCTCCCCTTTAGGCCCCTTCCCCCATTGGTCCCCCCACCCCTCCCCCTGCCCCTCCCCTGTAGGCCCCTCCCCTTAGGCCCCTTCCCTTCCCCCATTGGTCCCCCCACCTCCTCCCACCCCTCCCCATGCCCCTCCCCTGTACGCCCCTCCCCTTTAGGCCCCTTCCCTTCCCCCATTGGTCCCCCCACCTGTGACGTATTGTTGTCGAGACACACACAAGACGCCATACACACATGACGTCATACACTTAACTTTTTTAATACCGGTGGGATTCGAACCTGTGAAGTTTGGATTTGAAGGCGGACACGCTACCGACTGAGCTATCGTGCATAGTATTACAAGTCGGATAATTAACGCAGTATATAAGCCGCCATGTTGTAACCGCAATAATGTGTTATATATATAATGTGTTAAGATAGTTAACCTAACCTATAAGTGTCCTACTTCTGCCCATCCACAGCCTATCAGCTGTTACAATAATGTGTTATATAATTATACAATGTGTTAAGATAGTTAACCTAAAGTTTCCCACTTTTGCCCATCCACAGCCAATCAGCTGTTACAATAATGTGTTATATATTTATATAATGTGTTAAGATAGTTAACCTAACCCCATAGTATTACAAGTCGGATAATTAACGCAGCATATAAGCCGCCAAACCGATATATATAATGTGTTAAGATAGTTAACCTAAAGTTTCCTACTTTTACCCATCCACAGCCAATCAGCTGTTACCATAATGTGTTATATATATAATGTGTTATATAATGTGTTAAGATAGTTAACCTATAAGTGTCCTACTTTTACCCATCCACAGCCTATCAGCTGTTACAATAATGTGTTATATAATTATATAATGTGTTAAGATAGTTAACCTAACCTATAAGTTTCCTACTTTTGCCGATCCACAGCCAATCAGCTGGTACAATTAATGTGTTATATATATATAATGTGTTATATATTTATATAATGTGTTATATAATGTGTTAAGATAGTTAACCTAACCTATAAGTTTCCTACTTTTGCCCATCCACAGCCAATCAGCTGTTACAATAATGTGTTATATATATAATGTGTTATATATTTATATAATGTGTTAAGATAGTTAACCTAACCTATAAGTTTCCTACTTTTGCCCATCCACAGCCAATCAGCTGTTACAATAATGTGTTATATATATAATGTGTTATATATTTATATAATGTGTTAAGATAGTTAACCTAACCTATAAGTGTCCTACTTTTACCCATCCACAGCCAATCAGCTGTTACAATAATGTGTTATATATATATATATATATACAATGTGTTATATATTTATATAATGTGTTAAGATAGTTAACCTAACCTATAAGTGTCCTACTTTTACCCATCCACAGCCTATCAGCTGTTACAATAATGTGTTATATAATTATATAATGTGTTAAGATAGTTAACCTAACCTATAAGTTTCCTACTTTTGCCCATCCACAGCCAATCAGCTGGTACAATTAATGTGTTATATATTTTATATAATGTGTTAAGATATAATGTGTTAAGATAGTTAACCTAACCTATAAGTTTCCTACATTTGCCCATCCACAGCCTAGGTACAATTAATGTGTTATATATAATGTGTTAAGATATAATGTGTTAAGATAGTTAACCTAACCTATAAGTTTCCTACTTTTGCCCATCCACAGCCAATCAGCTGTTACAATAATGTGTTATATATATATATAATGTGTTATATATTTATATAATGTGTTATATAACGTGTTAAGATAGTTAACCTAACCTATTAGAGTTTCCTACTTTTGCCCACCACGGCCTAGGTACATTTAATGTGTATAATCTGTTAAACGTAGTTTCCTCCGTTGTCTACCAGGGTGTAGCACATGTTTTTATGTATCGTGTTAAAATATTGTTAACCTAGACTTAAGTCCTACTTTTGCCTAAACCTATGCTTACCACAGTCCAAACGGGTGTTAGTCTGGCCACTATTTAACCGAACCGAAATTACCAACCGATTTACCAACCAAATCCAACCGATTTACCAACCAAAACCAACCGATTTACCAACCAAAACCAACCGATTTACCAACCAAAACCATTTGACAGACAGGTTCTGACTGGTCTAGCCGGATTGTACAACAGTGCGTAACAATGTTACTGCGCATGCGTACTACTCGCGATTAACTGTTTAAGAAAGGAGATTAGATGGAGATAGCTCAGTTTACGTTAGTAGCTGGAATAGTGAACGTGGCCCCTTCCAAGATGTATAAGGTCTCCGAGCTCTTGGGTAGCAGGATTAAACCAACCAACGAACGATTTGGACTTTGGCTTCTGGAAGAAAATCTGCACAACAACAACCTGGTAACAGATATTGGAAATATTAATTATTCGCAAGGAGAAGAGTTGCTGTCCGGAGTTAATATAAAACCACTAACTCCGCTTACAAAACCATTCTGCGACAACATAATGCTTGTTAAAATAACCGACAGTTCGGATTGCGAACAAGGGAAGAGCCTCGTAAAGAAGAATATCTGTGGAGTATTTAACAGTTATCTTCGTGGGAAATTTACGGATTTTGTTTCCGCAAGACATGGCGTAAAAGTAAAATTACCATTCCCTTTGAATGGAAAGAGACCTATGGCGAAACGTGTATGCAATATTATTGGAGCAGATGGGATGCAAGCCATTGCAAAGAAATTTAAAAATCCCATTGCAATCCCCTACAAGGTAGAGTTAGCGGATGTTGAGTTGGCTACTCTACAGGAAAAAATTCCCGAAATACTATTGGAGCTGCAAACCCACGACTTCTACCTTATGGATTTGGACATTACACAAGATTTTGTGGGGATCTTTAACAAGCGAGAGATGTGTGAGCATTTAGTACAGGACCATGACTTTCGTTACCAAGGCGGCCAGTACAAAGAAAACTACAATACAATTGTTAACAACGACAAGTCTGTTGGGATAGATTGCCTAACCTGGATTACTCCTACTGGTGCAAGAGTAAAAATCTACAACAAGTTTGTGTGCCAGATTACGAGTCCTGGCGTTAACAAACAAATTGGTAACCACATTGTGGATTTTGTCAACTGTCCAGACTCCAGATTAAGACAGACGTTTCTGTCCCCACTGGGTAAGGAGCATGGCATTACAAGATTGGAGGCTACGATCTACAACGGTAGCGGCGACCATCCTCTGGACAGCTGTGTAACGCTCCTGGAAGACAGCAAAATTTATTTCCAGGAAGCCCCGTTCTACTCTGTTGCCATCCCTAAAATGTGGACGAAATTAGCTGACAGTCTCCAGAACAGTTGCTGTGTAGTGTACAATAATCTTTTACAATATGCCTACTGGGGAAACAGTAACACGAGGAAGTTAACCGGGGTGCAACTTACTTTACCAAGCGACCAAGACCAGAGGAAAAAAATAATTAATTACGTACTCTCTGCATATAGTTTTAACTATTTGCCTGTAAATTACTTGGAGATAGTGGAAGATGTCGCTAATAGAGAGCATGTTAGTGTGGTACAAAAGTGCTACATTAAGAGTGGCGAGACATTCTTCTCGAAATCTAGTACTGCTTTCTCGGTGATTTGTAAAGATGTAAGCCTCGAGAACTGTGGGATGGTTCCAACGAGTAATATTATTCCACAGATTTTAAAGAAGAGAACGAATATTACAAACAGGCTACAACCCTACAATATAAAGGAAACAGAACCATTCTCCACCGTTTACCTACTGTCTGCGAAGAAACGAAAACTGGAACTGGAAGAAATTGACTTAAAACGGAGAAAATTGGAATACATGGAACATGCTGCTTCCTTAAAAGAGGAATACAAAGAAATGCAGGAGAAAGAGAAAATTATTAGAGAGACAAGAGAGCGGATGGGCTCATATTTTAACAAGACTTGGAAGAATTTAGATATACATGCAGACTACAAGGTTTCCGCATTTACCGTTAACACTAAAGCGAAATATGCCTTTGTTGGAATACTCGCAGAAAGAGATGGGAGTAAAAGTGTTTACTTCTTTAAAGGAAAGTACAAATCGTGGCTAATGGATGCCTACAACGACAAACAAAATTTAACAAAAGAGGGGTTTGTTTTAACCTCCAACAACGACCTGGACATTGTGCATTTAGCGACAGAAGAAACAATTTTTACATTTACGACGAATGGACTTACCAGTTTTAATAATCATTCTTTTCCGAAGATAGAGCATTTTAAGCCACTAACAGATGCTTGGAAAAAACCAGAAGATTTCCCCTACAACCAGGACGAAGTGGAGCAAGTATCCACCCTTGGCATGCAAGACATAAAAGGCAAAGTTATTCCAAGAAAGTGTCGTCGGCTGGAAGAGCTGGAAGAAGGGACAGAATTAGTAGTGTGTGGAATCAAACAAATTGATTACAGACATAAGATCCGTTATATTTTGCAGTTCCAAAATCTAGATGAATTGTATATTTCGAATTATTGGTTAGAAAGAGAAATAAAAGTGCTAAATGTAGATTTAAACTATAAATTTAATGTTAAATTGGACAAGATAAAAACCACTGCAATTAAGCACAAAGAAAGAGTTGTTTTCTGTGCTTGTAATTAAAAATAAATAAATGTTTTAAAATAATATTCTTTGTAATTTGTTACCTCCATTCCACCAAAACTCTTTTTAGTAGAGAGATAGATATTTGATGTGACCTTGGAATTGTAGCCGAAAACGACACGACCCCCCAACCCCCATTTTTCCTTTTTAAATATATAACGTCGTAACGTTTGTTAGGGACCGATTTACCAAACCGTAGATAAAATTACCAAGATTTGGTTGGTAAATTGGTTGCAAAACGTATATTTTGGTTGGTAAATCGGTTGGTATTGGTTAGGTTAGGTTAGGTTAGGTCTGGTTAGGATAGGTTAGGATAGGTTAGGTTAGGTTAGGTCTGGTTAGGATAGGTTAGGATAGGTTAGGTTATGTTAGATTAGGTTAGGATAGGATAGGTTAGGTTAGGTTAGGATAGGTTAGGTTAGGTTAGGATAGGTTATGTTAGGTGAGGTTAGGTTAGGTTAGGATAGGTTAGGTTAGGTTAGGTTAGGGTTTTAGGAGAATGGTTGTTAGGTTAGGTTAGGATAGGATAGGTTAGGTTAGGTTAGGTTAGGTTAGGTTATGTTAGGTTAGGTTAGGTTAGGTTAGGATAGGTTAGGTTATGTTTGGTGAGGTTAGGTTAGGTTAGGATAGGTTAGGTTAGGTTAGGTTAGGTTTTTAGGAGAATGGTTGTTAGGTTAGGTTAGGATAGGATAGGATAGGTTAGGTTAGGTTAGGTTAGGTTAGGTTAGGTTAGGATAGGTTATGTTAGGTTAGGTTAGGTTAGGTTAGGATAGGTTAGGTTAGGTTAGGTTAGGTTAGGTTAGGATAGGTTATGTTAGGTTAGGTTAGGTTAGGTTAGGATAGGTTAGGTTAGGTTAGGTTAGGTTTTTAGGAGAATGGCTGCCACACGCCCGGGAGATGGTAGGGATGGGGTGGAGGTTGGTAGGCGTGTGGCAACCATTCTCCTAAAAACCTAACCTAACCTAACCTAACCTATCCTAACCTAACCTAACCTAACCTAACATAACCTATCCTAACCTAACCTAACCTAACCTAACCTAACCTATCCTAACCTAACCTAACCTAACATAACCTATCCTAACCTAACCTAACCTAACCTAACCTAACCTATCCTATCCTATCCTAACCTAACCTAACAACCATTCTCCTAAAAACCTAACCTAACCTAACCTAACCTATCCTAACCTAACCTAACCTCACCAAACATAACCTAACCTATCCTAACCTAACCTAACCTAACCTAACATAACCTAACCTAACCTAACCTAACCTAACCTATCCTATCCTAACCTAACCTAACAACCATTCTCCTAAAACCCTAACCTAACCTAACCTAACCTATCCTAACCTAACCTAACCTCACCTAACATAACCTATCCTAACCTAACCTAACCTATCCTAACCTAACCTAACCTATCCTATCCTAACCTAATCTAACATAACCTAACCTATCCTAACCTATCCTAACCAGACCTAACCTAACCTAACCTATCCTAACCTATCCTAACCAGACCTAACCTAACCTAACCTAACCAATACCAACCGATTTACCAACCAAAATATACGTTTTGCAACCAATTTACCAACCAAATCTTGGTAATTTTATCTACGGTTTGGTAAATCGGTCCCTAACAAACGTTACGACGTTATATATTTAAAAAGGAAAAATGGGGGTTGGGGGGTCGTGTCGTTTTCGGCTACAATTCCAAGGTCACATCAAATATCTATCTCTCTACTAAAAAGAGTTTTGGTGGAATGGAGGTAACAAATTACAAAGAATATTATTTTAAAACATTTATTTATTTTTAATTACAAGCACAGAAAACAACTCTTTCTTTGTGCTTAATTGCAGTGGTTTTTATCTTATCCAATTTAACATTAAATTTATAGTTTAAATCTACATTTAGCACTTTTATTTCTCTTTCTAACCAATAATTCGAAATATACAATTCATCTAGATTTTGGAACTGCAAAATATAACGGATCTTATGTCTGTAATCAATTTGTTTGATTCCACACACTACTAATTCTGTCCCTTCTTCCAGCTCTTCCAGCCGACGACACTTTCTTGGAATAACTTTGCCTTTTATGTCTTGCATGCCAAGGGTGGATACTTGCTCCACTTCGTCCTGGTTGTAGGGGAAATCTTCTGGTTTTTTCCAAGCATCTGTTAGTGGCTTAAAATGCTCTATCTTCGGAAAAGAATGATTATTAAAACTGGTAAGTCCATTCGTCGTAAATGTAAAAATTGTTTCTTCTGTCGCTAAATGCACAATGTCCAGGTCGTTGTTGGAGGTTAAAACAAACCCCTCTTTTGTTAAATTTTGTTTGTCGTTGTAGGCATCCATTAGCCACGATTTGTACTTTCCTTTAAAGAAGTAAACACTTTTACTCCCATCTCTTTCTGCGAGTATTCCAACAAAGGCATATTTCGCTTTAGTGTTAACGGTAAATGCGGAAACCTTGTAGTCTGCATGTATATCTAAATTCTTCCAAGTCTTGTTAAAATATGAGCCCATCCGCTCTCTTGTCTCTCTAATAATTTTCTCTTTCTCCTGCATTTCTTTGTATTCCTCTTTTAAGGAAGCAGCATGTTCCATGTATTCCAATTTTCTCCGTTTTAAGTCAATTTCTTCCAGTTCCAGTTTTCGTTTCTTCGCAGACAGTAGGTAAACGGTGGAGAATGGTTCTGTTTCCTTTATATTGTAGGGTTGTAGCCTGTTTGTAATATTCGTTCTCTTCTTTAAAATCTGTGGAATAATATTACTCGTTGGAACCATCCCACAGTTCTCGAGGCTTACATCTTTACAAATCACCGAGAAAGCAGTACTAGATTTCGAGAAGAATGTCTCGCCACTCTTAATGTAGCACTTTTGTACCACACTAACATGCTCTCTATTAGCGACATCTTCCACTATCTCCAAGTAATTTACAGGCAAATAGTTAAAACTATATGCAGAGAGTACGTAATTAATTATTTTTTTCCTCTGGTCTTGGTCGCTTGGTAAAGTAAGTTGCACCCCGGTTAACTTCCTCGTGTTACTGTTTCCCCAGTAGGCATATTGTAAAAGATTATTGTACACTACACAGCAACTGTTCTGGAGACTGTCAGCTAATTTCGTCCACATTTTAGGGATGGCAACAGAGTAGAACGGGGCTTCCTGGAAATAAATTTTGCTGTCTTCCAGGAGCGTTACACAGCTGTCCAGAGGATGGTCGCCGCTACCGTTGTAGATCGTAGCCTCCAATCTTGTAATGCCATGCTCCTTACCCAGTGGGGACAGAAACGTCTGTCTTAATCTGGAGTCTGGACAGTTGACAAAATCCACAATGTGGTTACCAATTTGTTTGTTAACGCCAGGACTCGTAATCTGGCACACAAACTTGTTGTAGATTTTTACTCTTGCACCAGTAGGAGTAATCCAGGTTAGGCAATCTATCCCAACAGACTTGTCGTTGTTAACAATTGTATTGTAGTTTTCTTTGTACTGGCCGCCTTGGTAACGAAAGTCATGGTCCTGTACTAAATGCTCACACATCTCTCGCTTGTTAAAGATCCCCACAAAATCTTGTGTAATGTCCAAATCCATAAGGTAGAAGTCGTGGGTTTGCAGCTCCAATAGTATTTCGGGAATTTTTTCCTGTAGAGTAGCCAACTCAACATCCGCTAACTCTACCTTGTAGGGGATTGCAATGGGATTTTTAAATTTCTTTGCAATGGCTTGCATCCCATCTGCTCCAATAATATTGCATACACGTTTCGCCATAGGTCTCTTTCCATTCAAAGGGAATGGTAATTTTACTTTTACGCCATGTCTTGCGGAAACAAAATCCGTAAATTTCCCACGAAGATAACTGTTAAATACTCCACAGATATTCTTCTTTACGAGGCTCTTCCCTTGTTCGCAATCCGAACTGTCGGTTATTTTAACAAGCATTATGTTGTCGCAGAATGGTTTTGTAAGCGGAGTTAGTGGTTTTATATTAACTCCGGACAGCAACTCTTCTCCTTGCGAATAATTAATATTTCCAATATCTGTTACCAGGTTGTTGTTGTGCAGATTTTCTTCCAGAAGCCAAAGTCCAAATCGTTCGTTGGTTGGTTTAATCCTGCTACCCAAGAGCTCGGAGACCTTATACATCTTGGAAGGGGCCACGTTCACTATTCCAGCTACTAACGTAAACTGAGCTATCTCCATCTAATCTCCTTTCTTAAACAGTTAATCGCGAGTAGTACGCATGCGCAGTAACATTGTTACGCACTGTTGTACAATCCGGCTAGACCAGTCAGAACCTGTCTGTCAAATGGTTTTGGTTGGTAAATCGGTTGGTTTTGGTTGGTAAATCGGTTGGTTTTGGTTGGTAAATCGGTTGGATTTGGTTGGTAAATCGGTTGGTAATTTCGGTTCGGTTAAATAGTGGCCAGACTAACACCCGTTTGGACTGTGGTAAGCATAGGTTTAGGCAAAAGTAGGACTTCAGTCTAGGTTAACAATATTTTAACACGATACATAAAAACATGTGCTACACCCTGGTAGACAACGGAGGAAACTACGTTTAACAGATTATACACATTAAATGTACCTAGGCCGTAATGGGCAAAAGTAGGAAACTCTAATAGGTTAGGTTAACTATCTTAACACGTTATATAACACATTATATAAATATATAACACATTATATATATATAACACATTATTGTAACAGCTGATTGGCTGTGGATGGGCAAAAGTAGGAAACTTATAGGTTAGGTTAACTATCTTAACACATTATATCTTAACACATTATATATAACACATTAATTGTACCTAGGCTGTGGATGGGCAAATGTAGGAAACTTATAGGTTAGGTTAACTATCTTAACACATTATATCTTAACACATTATATAAAATATATAACACATTAATTGTACCAGCTGATTGGCTGTGGATGGGCAAAAGTAGGAAACTTATAGGTTAGGTTAACTATCTTAACACATTATATAATTATATAACACATTATTGTAACAGCTGATAGGCTGTGGATGGGTAAAAGTAGGACACTTATAGGTTAGGTTAACTATCTTAACACATTATATAAATATATAACACATTGTATATATATATATATATATAACACATTATTGTAACAGCTGATTGGCTGTGGATGGGTAAAAGTAGGACACTTATAGGTTAGGTTAACTATCTTAACACATTATATAAATATATAACACATTATATATATAACACATTATTGTAACAGCTGATTGGCTGTGGATGGGCAAAAGTAGGAAACTTATAGGTTAGGTTAACTATCTTAACACATTATATAAATATATAACACATTATATATATAACACATTATTGTAACAGCTGATTGGCTGTGGATGGGCAAAAGTAGGAAACTTATAGGTTAGGTTAACTATCTTAACACATTATATAACACATTATATAAATATATAACACATTATATATATATAACACATTAATTGTACCAGCTGATTGGCTGTGGATCGGCAAAAGTAGGAAACTTATTGGTTAGGTTAACTATCTTAACACATTATATAATTATATAACACATTATTGTAACAGCTGATAGGCTGTGGATGGGTAAAAGTAGGACACTTATAGGTTAACTATCTTAACACATTATATAACACATTATATATATAACACATTATGGTAACAGCTGATTGGCTGTGGATGGGTAAAAGTAGGAAACTTTAGGTTAACTATCTTAACACATTATATATATATCGGTTTGGCGGCTTATATGCTGCGTTAATTATCCGACTTGTAATACTATGGGGTTAGGTTAACTATCTTAACACATTATATAAATATATAACACATTATTGTAACAGCTGATTGGCTGTGGATGGGCAAAAGTGGGAAACTTTAGGTTAACTATCTTAACACATTGTATAATTATATAACACATTATTGTAACAGCTGATAGGCTGTGGATGGGCAGAAGTAGGACACTTATAGGTTAGGTTAACTATCTTAACACATTATATATATAACACATTATTGCGGTTACAACATGGCGGCTTATATACTGCGTTAATTATCCGACTTGTAATACTATGCACGATAGCTCAGTCGGTAGCGTGTCCGCCTTCAAATCCAAACTTCACAGGTTCGAATCCCACCGGTATTAAAAAAGTTAAGTGTATGACGTCATGTGTGTATGGCGTCTTGTGTGTGTCTCGACAACAATACGTCACAGGTGGGGGGACCAATGGGGGAAGGGAAGGGGCCTAAAGGGGAGGGGCGTACAGGGGAGGGGCATGGGGAGGGGTGGGAGGAGGTGGGGGGACCAATGGGGGAAGGGAAGGGGCCTAAGGGGGAGGGGCCTACAGGGGAGGGGCAGGGGGAGGGGTGGGGGGACCAATGGGGGAAGGGGCCTAAAGGGGAGGGGCAAGGGGGAGGGGCCTACAGGGAAGGGGCAAAGGGGGGAGGGGTGGGGGACCAATAGGGGAAGGGGCCTAAAGGGGAGGGGCAAGGGGGAGGGGCCTACAGGGAAGGGGCAAAGGGGGGAGGGGTGGGGGACCAATGGGGGAAGGGGCCTAAAGGGGAGGGGCAAGGGGGAGGGGCCTACAGGGAAGGGGCAAAGGGGGGAGGGGTGGGGGGCCAATGGGGGAAGGGGCCTAAAGGGGAGGGGCAAAGGGGGAGGGGTAAAAGGGGGAGGGCCAAGGGGGGAGGGGGAGGGGGCAAGGGGGAGGGGCCATGGGGGGAGGGGGAAGGGGCCTAAAGGGGAGGGGCCTACAGGGGAGGGGCAGGGGGAGGGGTGGGGGGACCAATGGGGGAAGGGAAGGGGCCTAAAGGGGAGGGGCAAAGGGGGAGGGGAGGGGCGGGGCAAAGGGGGAGGGGCAAAGGGGGAGGGGCAAAGGGGGTGGGGGAGGGGTGGGGGAGGGGTGGGGGTACCCCCACCATTTTTGTGCCAAAGTGCAGCACACTCTACTCTTATTCTTTCTAAAGCAACAATTTGTTTGTTAAATACAATCTCCAAACAACCGTTTTCATTGATCTTTGTTATTGATGCATTAACACGCCTAGGTGACAAACTTATGAAATTCTTCAAGACTTCACATCTTACAGGACTTCAATTACGGTTGAAACATTTAAAATCCTAACAACAAATTAATCCCAGTTCACAATTCTGATAAGCTCTCCCGCCACATCCGCTTGACTAAAATACCTTCTGATATGACAACCTTAATTACAAGTACTACGTGGCTTAAAAGCTGGTTAATATTGTGATGTTGTTAGATATAATCTTAAATATTTCGGGAGCATTTAAAAAAATATTTTTATCATTTTCACAAAGGTATGTTTACTTTCAAACGTCTGGAAATGGCAAATCTATGATAAGACAAAATGCAATTAAAAACACAAAAATAGAAGCTGCAACACGTCTAATGTGTTTCATTTATAATGTGGAATCTCTCAAAAATATCTAGTGTTAATTACGATATTCACCTCAAACATAGTGAACTTAACAGCTTAATGTAAATATTTCTTACTGCCCATTTGCTCACATATTTATTATATTTCGTATGTTTATTCTTTATTTTCAATTTTCAACTCCTCTCTTAATACGTTTGTGGTAATTTAATGAATGTTACAACTATGGAATCGTTATTTTGTGCTTTCCATCTCATTTAAATATGGATATAGTAAAGCTGAGACTTTTAACTCTTAAAAATTAGATCCTAAATTAGAAAAATAATAATCATAATTATACAATACTTAGATTTATTGCAATAGGTTATATTCTATTTTATATACGTGTTACTAAAATATTACGAATGGGGCAGTGTTTTGATTTATTATAACATTGTGGCTAAAGATGTGGTGTAATTATATAATCTCCATTCCTAGAAACTTTCATATAATTTTTATCAACAACAAGACAATAAAAACAATTATTTCAATAAGTTGGGCAATATGAAACACTTTTTTTCGATAAATCAGTATTACTCACTTTGGGACGTCTATATCGAGTGATTAAAACGTTATTTTATATGAACTCTTAAAATTTTTGTGCTGTCGGATGTAAAATTCTATTGCGTAATAAAGCAATAAACTGAGAAATAAACATTGGTATTTCAGCTTGGAATATTAACTATGAAATGACACTATATATATATATATATATATATATATATATATATATATATAGACTATATATATACTATATATTCACTAAACAAATTTTCCTAAATGATTATATTGGATTTATAATCACCTTTTATTCTCTCGTGAAATTAAATTTGTTAATAAATGGTTATGTTACTAAATACAGACTCAGGCACAAAGATTCTGTCATTAGGAAATAATTACCGGATGGTGGTATACAAGGTTTATTAGCTTATTTTACTTCTAAATATATTAACAATGAATAGTAGAGGATGTAGAAAAAAGTTTTCAAATTTGACCAGATAGCGCGAAATAAGTACTGAATAAACGATTTATAATCAATGTTCTCAACTTATAGCTGTAAAAAAAAGTTTCTAATAAAATCTATCAAATGTTGGTGTTAACAAGATACAGTCTAATAAATACAAAAGTACAATTTAAAGACAAGTCATTGGTGTTATTGCTTTATTCACAGTTTGACGTAAATACTGACTTTGTGTTAGAAGGAAAGTCGAAATACTGACTATGCTATGAAAAGGAATCCATCCAATTACAGAAAGTGGCTTACATAGGAATCATCGATAAGTTAGAAAAGGGAGAAACTCCAATTCTGGTAAAACCTAATTCTTATTTAGAAGTAGTGGACCATGTTTTCCCTAATCCTTTCTCTCATTAACGATATCTTATTTCAGTAACTCTAGTTTAATAATACTTAGTTTTGATTTTTTTTTTGAAGTAAAGCAGGAAGCTCATGATTTTACATAAAGAGAAATTCTTCTATTAATAGCCTATTATTTGTCTGTAATAAACGTACTTAAGCCTGTCAGTCATTTAACATACGGTTTTTTTTTTGTTACATTTAATTTATATTTTAAAGAGGTAATTCATATTTTCGTAATTAATTTCTATCCACAATTTTTCATATGAATAATGACCAACAACAGCCCTTACGGCAGTGAATCATGGTATCAATCATAAGCAGTTGAACAAGTTTTGGATGGTCTTGTAAAACTTAGAAACATAAAGTATACATTACTATACGCAATATTACTTTATATATTTGTAAATATGTATTGATTATATATATATATATATATATACGTATTCAATTTATTCGTATTTTGAAAGCATTTACCTCCATATCATTGAGGTAAAAAATATTAAAATCAAGATGAAATCAATAATATTTTAATAAATTGCAAATAAAAATATCAAATATTTAACTAATATTTAATTTATGACATACAAATTTATTCGTTTAGCGATAATTCGCCTATTTTTCAGTTTGCATCATCGATATAACGATTACAAAACCTTGGTTTTTTTAAAATTTACTAACGAAGTTTACCTAACTCTCCTCAAAAAAAAAATTTTATTAATCATTTATTTATTTACAAAGCTAAAATATTTAAATTAATATTTAACATCCAAGTAGTAACATAAAGAGTGAAGTTTATCTCATAGGTTGTAGCAGAAGAGGCACCAGCTGGGTTATTACGTAATAAGACTATGTTTATGTAGGCTCTTATCTAAGTCAAGCACTCAGTCACGCATGCGCACACGCACAAGTACACTTACCTGTGTATGAACGACCACGCACAACCTCAAATTACTCAACAACACACAATTACAAATTGTATTAAATTTTCCATCTATAGGCATACACAGTGCGAAAAAGTGTTTTTTTAATGTAACTTATTATACACCTGTATACTGGAAGTCTGTTTAAAATTGTAGATGAAGCATGATCTATTTTCGCTTTTTAAACAAGAATCTATACTCAATAAGTTAAATAATTGTTTCGAATTTTATTTTTCTATTAGTGTATAAAATATCTAACGATTAAACAAAATTTTCAGTAGTTCCTCTAGATAGAACTATTGGGCGATTTTATATACCGTAGGTTTTAAAAATTATTTTTTAATTTTTAGTTTGTTTCAGAAAAAAAACCTACGGTCATCTAACTCTACAACATGTCTGGTTGTAAACCTATACATGGAAAAATTACATTTATGTCTTTCTTTGTCATACTTCATAATTATAATATAACTAATCAAGATGTTAATTAAACTCCAATCAATTAAATATTGTCCAATGCTAATCTTATATATCAATAGATTTAGTTACAAGGAAAGGAAACCAAGTAGTAAACATATAGGTATGTTTTCTGGTCAATATATTTTTATCCAGTCATTAACTTTTTTGAATTCAAGATGCTGAAAACGAACAAATAAATCTGATATTGTGTAACAAGTTGCGTTTCACCAATTTAGTAGTCTACTATTACAAAACTTATGAAGTATATTAAAGAGGGTAAACAAATTACATATAAATTTGATTTCCGCTCCTTGAACCAAACATTAATATCCTTAAATGTTGGATAGATCGAACTAAAACTTAATCACAATAATATTACACTTTTCTAATACATCTTGATATCCCACAGTCTCATGTCCTGCATATTATATCTAAATAAGGTTATGCATATCTATTGCAACGGGAATACGAATTCCTGAAATAGTACTATTGCCTTGTCACGTCTCTGACTAATAATTATTGCTTCCCCATTAAAAGTACTCGGAACTTCTTTCTATTTGTCACAAATAATGATTTTAATTTTATAACTATAATAACTCAAATATATTCTATATGCAGAAATAGAAATATTTTTTAATGTTTTAGAGTGTTTAAACAGGTCTTCAAAATATAATAAAAACTAGCAACGTAGTGGAGGTAATAGTTGGAACCTTTGACAATAGACCTGTGAGGACGTGCTGTTGAAGCATACCTGGATCAAGGAGGATATATTTCATACTGTATTATGTTTTTAATTAACTTTATGATAAGGTTAAATAAGATTCTTAAAAGTTCACCATTTTAATTTAAAGCTACATTGGAACTATAATACACTCATCCCTTCTGTTAATAAATTATAGCTTAAATATTTTGATGATAATTATATTACTTTTTAAATAGAATAATATACGAAAATTGATTAAATGAACAAGATTCAATAGAAGGTTATGACCTTCTACTTATAATTAATTCGTTCATTACTCAAATCTGTTTTATTTTTATCAATTTAACAATAACAATATATATTTCCGCGATAAGACCTAAACTGTCTTTCTGTTTCATGTTAAAGTAAACACCCTTTTACTGTGTAAATACCTGACTCCGCTGAAAAGTATCTGATAACCATTACTTAAAATATATTAGATCAAAGTTTCTTAAAACTGTAATTTAGTTTGACATTCTTAACCTGAAACTCTATGTTTTCAGTACGACAGTTTACCAGCAATAAATCTAATGGATTTTATTTAAAAACTTTTATATATGTGATGCGAACTTTGTTATCGTTGAATCGCTAAACATTTTCATTGCCACCATTATGTATTATGTAACACACAAAACATGAAGTACAGTTTAAATTTCTAAAATATTTACAGACAACTTGTAAACCATCAATAATAGCAGGAATATAATCAACATAACAAGTATTTAAGTTGCCTGGTCACATTGTTTTAATCGTTTTATTTCGTTTATTTATGGAAATTATTAAATAACTTGTTACCGTAATAGTTTAATACTAACCATAATAATATTGTTAGGCTTATAATTAGTTTACTTACTAGTCTATAATAGTAGCTACTGTGTAATATCCCAAGAACATATAAGCAATATATAACCATACAAACACAAACATGTTTTGAAAATTAACACTTGCTTCAAAGCATATTCATATTCCTAACCATTATTTATGTCCAAGTCCTGACAAACTTTTGATATCCAGCACTCGTCTTTACCATCACTCAAAAAAATATAAAAACATAAAATAACAATGATCATAAACAAATAAACAATCGACTTACGATTATGTCAGTGATACCTAAATCAGACAATTGAAATAAAATAAATACTAAACAAGTAAACCTAAAGTAGATAAAAATAATTCTGATTGATTATGTTAAGATACCAACAACATACAATACCGTATTACAGTCCATCCGAATTGAATATACCAATTCTAAAATAGATAATGATTAAAATCTCAATTTATCTTAAACAATATTTTTTCTATTTTATTAATAATAATTGAAAGTGTTAATTTTCAAGAAAGTAAAAATAGAATACAGTAATTAAAATTTTCTTTTAACTAATATGTAAGGAATTAGCATATTTAGTACTAAAAAGTATAAAACCAAATTTTTTATTATATATCGTACCAAATGTAAGTAATAATCTATTTTTCAGATATACAATGATCTTGAAAATGTGTTTGAACATTAGTTACAAATATAAGCCATTACAATTAGTTACACCTATAACAAAACACTATTGGATATGGAACGAGGGTAATGTTATTGATATATTTGTGATGGTTGTACAATTACAATAACATTAGCGCACGTTCAGGAGTAGTTATATCAGCAATAGTTGTATATTACACGATTGCAGTAAATGGGTATGTACCATTACACAATGTCATTTTGTAGAAACTAATTATAGGAAAAGAGGAGTCTACAGCTGTTCCGGAACAACTCTAATTATAATACAGCAATAAATTGTGATTGTACCAAATACGACGTGAGCTAATTAAAGTTAACTACACTGGCTTTCTTGGAGGATGCTCTCAAAATATATTTTGAAGATTATATCTGATAAATTAAAAGGTAAATGGCCCACTTATTTATGTTTAATCATGTACAGATTTTAAAACTTCCATTCAAGAAATACTTCATGCTTTTTCTTTTTGGTCATGCATTTTGTCTTTTCATGTTTTCTTAAAATATGTCTCTTTTTTACAAAAATGAACATACTATTTTATCTCTAAATTAGACAAATAATGGACAATGTGAAAATTCAATCAGTATCTTAATTTTCTATAAACGTTTCCCATCTACCTGTTCTATTAATTAAATAGTTTTTAACGTATCTCGATACAAAGTAAATTGATAGCCAACTTTTTTTTAACAAAAAATTATAAATTATTTAAAAACATTTGTTCATAGAAATTTCTTGAGTCATAAAAAGACTATAATTTATCTCTGTAAAAAATAGAAAATTACTCATTCCGAGTGGACAAAGTTAAGGTGCATGAAAAATTAATAATAACTGAAATAGGTCATAAATAATTGTCCAACTAATAGGTTGATTATACTTCTTTTTAATGGGTTGATTATAGAAAAATCTTCTTTTTTTATTTTTAAATAAATAGTTAACAAATATTCCCAATAATTTATTTCATTATTAATATAATATTGTCCTTAAAGTAATAAACTATGGTAGTTAATAAAATGTTGAAATAAGCAAATAACCTCCGGGTATATTATATATGAAATTGTCCCCCTAAAAAATCACAAACATAACATTAATAGTTCTACCTTCAAATTACCAGGTGTAAGCTATTACACTAAACGCTATTGGTCTTTATATTTCTCACGAAACTCTAGTACTCTTACAACATGTTAGCTCTAAAAAATACAAACAAATAATATATTAAGATTATTTTTTGGTTGAATTAGATGTATTAATAATAATTAGTTTCATTACTACTTACTAAAACTAACTGTCTCCCAGACAAAAGTACTTTTATTGAGAAAAGAATTACTGGTTAGTATAAACTGAATTTCATTTATTGACTATAACTATTATTTATTATTTATTCAATCGTAACTATATAAACAACAGATATTTCTTTACGGTCGCTAAACCATTACAAGTTAGTTTGAATCAAACCATTATTACATCCCTTAATAGTTAGAAGGATCTTTCTATTTCAAAAACAACATTTATTTTATTTTTACAAACCTCACACCCTTCCCCTCAATTAAACACAATAAAACTATGAACTGTTTTGGTCAGAGGGGAGTCTGTCTGCCATCTCATTAGATAGTGTCGCGATTAACTTCTCATAGATTGCAACTGGTTCTTAAAAAGTAATCTTTCTTTTATCAATTCCTCAATTGAATCTAACGAGATAGGAGGAACTACTCATAATATCCAGGTAATTCTAAAAACTAAATCTACACTCTTAATTGTTAAATGTTATTAATTTGTTTCCAAACCTTTTCTATTCAAAATTAAAATGAATTGTAAATTTTATTTACTTCCAATTTTATAGTGATCCTTAAATTTGTTTTTTCTTTGCTAAAATTCAACTTTTTTATTTTGAAGAATATTATTTGGAAAATTAAGTAAGAGAATATTGTAAGTAAGGTAAACAAATATTGTTGCATGTAAAAATTACTAAAATGAATCACGAAGTAAATTTACGAAATTGTAATCTTAAACTGATTCAAAAATAATACAATTTCACAAAATTATAATCATACACTGTTTCAAAATTATAAAAATTGCTCTAAATTGTAACCTTTGACGACATACTATAAATTTTATAAATTAACTAAAATATTCAAATCTTTATTGTACCATACTAATCAGGAAGATGTGGTCTAAAAACTAACGTAATTTTTTTTTAATAAAAACTGTTATGTTTTCAAACTAAATCTCAGAACCTTACACAGTTTTGTAACATCAAAACACTTTTCTCCTCAAAGATGTTATTATTGATGATTTAATATTTAGGAAATATGTTGTAGGACAAAAGCTAAATAAACAGTATTTTATAAATCAATATTCCTTTTATTTTGTAAGGTATCCTGTAATAAGAAACCATTCACCGTTGGTTTGTGCCCAATCTTCTAACAATGCACTGTAACAATAGTCACTTGTTTTACTCTCGTTGGAAGCTATAGCTAAGCTTAGCTCGTAACTGTCTGAAATTAAGTTTTCAATTGGTCGTGGTCATTTGGTTTTTAGCCAATTCTTCCCGTAACTTAAAATAAGTTCACTTGTTATTCACAAAAAACTATCAAAAATCAATAGGTTATTACAATTAGGTCAAGACAAACACATAATTTTAAAATGTATATATCTAATTAATAACATTTTAAACATATAGCCTAGTTTGTTTCTCCATTCTAGTAAAGGTATTGGAAAAGTCGTCAATACAAATATCTAGGTTTTATACTTGTAGATGTAAAACAACGTGTCTAATCAAATCTGTTAAATGTTAATGTTAACGCGATACAACATACCAAAAGTATGATTATTGGAGAGTCATTTGGTGTTATTGCTTTATTTAACAGTTTAATGTAAATAGCGGCTTCACGTTTAAAGCGATGAAAAGTGATCCATCCAATTACAGAAAGTGGCTTACATAGGAATTGTCGATAACTTGGCAAAGGGAGAAACTCCAACACTGGTTAAACCTAATTCTTACTTAAAAGTAGTGGACCATGTTTGCCTGAATCCTTACTTTTATTAGCTAAATCCTTACTCCAGAAACCCTAGTTTAATAACACTTAGTCTTATTTTTTAATTAAGTGAAACATTGAAGTGTTGATTTTGCGTAAAATTCTTTAATATTTGATCTCAAAACACACGTACTTAAATAAATAAACGTCCGTCAGGCTCTCAACTTACGTTTTTGTAAACAGTTTAAAATATATATAATTTACATTTTATGTAGTTAGTTTACGAGTTTTAATTAATTTCCATTCACAAATAAATATGAATAACTAGCCTCCACGATAGGACACAAAAACATCAGTGTAAAATTGGTATCGATAGTAGCTCCTAGAAAACGTTTTGGATGTTTTTTTGTAAAACATACTAATAAGATGTATATATTATTATATATTGTGTCTGTATGTATATATGTATCCAATCATAAATATATTGATTGTAATATATATTTATAAAAATATATAAATTCAATATATAGTATTCATTTTTAGTTAGTACTTGCTACTAAATCTTCGAGGTGTATGAAATAAAAATCATGATAAAATTTGCAATATTTTGATTAGCTACAAATAAATAAGGGATAAATATCAAATATCTCACTAATATTTAAATTATGACTTTAAAATGTATTAATTGGTGATAAATAACCGAGTTTGCTATTTCTATACAACTAACATACAACTGTTTAAAACATTTATTATTTAATAAAGAAGTTCGGTTACCCTCGTCAGAATAACATTTTTTATTTACATACCTAAAAAATGTTAATGGACAATTATTTCCGAGTAAAACAGTCTTTTGGAGATAGGAGTAAAAGACGGTTTGCTTGGGGGGGGGGGGTGCTTTATCTGAAAACCATAATAAATTATATTTATAAACAAAATCATGAAACAAATCACTAAATGAAAATGTATTACAGATTTAAAATATACTAGATTAAGAATAACTATATAAGCTGTTTGCTATTTTTCTAAGTCACAAATATATATTGATAAGATATCTCATATTTATCTTTTAATTGAATTGTAACTACTCAACATACTTTAAAATTCACAAATCTCACCGATGACACTATCCACAACAGAAAAACTGAGATAAAAACTTCCATTAAAAATCAGAAAATAATATTTTATCAGAAGAACTACAATCCAAATTAACATATTC
Source organism: Aphrophora alni (assembly GCA_963513935.1). Classification (NCBI taxonomy): domain Eukaryota; kingdom Metazoa; phylum Arthropoda; class Insecta; order Hemiptera; family Aphrophoridae; genus Aphrophora; species Aphrophora alni. The sequence continues at coordinate 97,441,084 of OY740766.1, forward strand.
TTTCCTGTTTTTTACCTGTATTGATTGGTTTACAAAGCGTATCAAGTATAAATTTGTCTTGCTTACAGACACTTATTAATTTCCTTTATTTAAAAATTGTTTATATTTTTTTATGAATTTTAAAGATCTAATATACTTTAAACGGATCGCTGTTTCCTTAAACACATAATTCGCACTAGTTCAATGAAATTTATAAAATGTAAATTTTGTTAGAATGTTATATGGACATATATGAAGATTAAATTTGATGTCAATAGCATTAATTAAAGCTTTCATATAAATTGTTTATATTATTACAATGAAGGATATTACCTTGTTTTCGATTCTTAAGTAATGATTTATTATTTCGTCATGTGTATTCTTCTGGTACATTACGAAAAACATTTGTAATGAAAAACTTTTAAACAACAATTTCACAGACATTAAACAAAAACCTAAAACAAAGGTAATATTTTTCCATTGTAACTAAGAGCGTTTCGTCGTTTTCAATAAATAGTCATTGTAAATAAAAAAAACTTCTTTTTAGTGGAAAGTGTAACGCTATTTCAATTATAAAATATAAATGGTAAGTTTCTAAAAACAATAACAAAAAAAGTAACATACCACAAGTAACTTACACTAAGATGTTTCATATGCACAGACACTACTTTCACTTTACTAGAAGTATATCAGCATAAACTAACAGGTTGGCGGCATTGGGTTACCAAGGGGATTCACGGCCCCTAATACGAAGGGTCGTCCATGTGTATCTAGTTATTTTCAATGTGTGTGTTCTAAACTATAAACACGATGTAACCATTCCTTACACGAACATTTCCACTGCTCTGTATTAATTCACACGCATGATTCTAACGAAAATCCACCTACCCGCTAAGTTAAACAGAGCGTTACACTCAAAAAAAGCATATTTTCTTTTCATTCAGCCGACTCGTGCTTTCACTATTAAACTCCCTCCTCTCAATTTGCTAACCCTCATTTCAAGTTATTCTCTACCATACATTTTTTTTTTTATAATGATCATCATTCATAATAAATTATTTTTATCTTTATAGGTCCTGACGTCAAACATTTCCATATAAACTCTGTTTTGACGAAATATTCTAGCTTACCTTTACATCACGTAGAGAGGCAAATGAATAGTTTTTAAGCGAAGTAAAAGTAAAGTTTGTTGTGATTAAAAAAATAGGTTTTCTGTGTTTCTTAAAATTGTATTTCTCATAAAATAAATATTTTACATCGCATAACAACATAAAGAGCGAAGTTTATCTCATAGGTTAAAGCAGAATCACACCACCTGGGTTATTATATAGGGAGACGATGACGATGTTTATGTCTCCTCTTATCTTAGACAAGCACTCAGCCATGAATGAACACACGCACAAGTACACTTGTGTTTAAATCATACATAACCTCTAAAAGCGCACACAATTACGACTTATATTAATTTTTCCCTCCATACACACATCACAGTTTAGTAGTTGTTTCGTGTAATGCACATCTGTATACTCGGCTATAATCTCAGCGAACTTTTAGATACAGTTTGTTACATGTGTATACACTTAATTTCTGGTAAAAAAATTACCACAGTATTTAAATTTGTCTACAAGTTAATGTGTACATGTTGTATTTCAACTTTTAAGGATTATGAATCAAAATGTCAAACTTACTTGACATTTGGTTATCGATCTGTGTTTAAAAAATCTCTACGAAATATGACGATTAAATCAAATAAAACTGTCGTTCCTCTACCCAAAACTGTTCACCGATTTTCAGAGATTTGTTTTTTAATCTATTCTCTCTTTATGAGGAATTATTATACTTATATTACTGTTCATAATTTTGACTAAAGTGTTTTATGAAAGTTATATAAATTAGTCAAACTTAATTAATACTGATATTATTTGTTAAAATAGACGTTTGTCATAAACAGATACAAAATTATTCATTAGTTAAGTTGTTCATTAAACTTTTAATACCATTCATTAAAAAACCGTTGAATACCAATTAATTGTGTACAAATATTTAACTAATAACAGAAAGAGGAAAGTAAAGATATAAATCTACAGGTAGGGTAGGTGCGGGAGAGCTGGGCCATCATGCGAGATGGACAAGTCTCGTATTTCCGAACTGTGCCACCCGAAATCTAAAATCGTTCGTTGTGAGTAAGTTAGTGTGATGGTGGGCCGTGTTGTTGAAAGTAAGAACATACTATTAGTTTTAAAGCCTTAGTTTACATGATATCGTGAGTGGGGTTTTGTAGCCATCTCACTATATGTGTAAGTTAGAAAGATATCCTAAAATTACCACCACATATTTGTTGGAAATACGAAATACAACGTGGTCCATTTCTCCCAGTGAAATTTTGGGATAGTTGGACCACGTATTTTCAGACGGGAGAAATGGATCATTACCGACTTTAATATGAATTTACTTTTAAAATGATTTATATAGCTTATGCGTGGTTAATACTAAATAGGCCTAAACCTAAACCTAAAACCACGCTAAAAAGAAGACTTTAACAAAACCTTTTTACTTAGGCCTGCTTAGGGTTTCATTTTATATTAGATAAAGGGAACGAGCAGATGATTGTAGGCTACATAAAAAAATTACAAGCACTTGGATAGTAAATCCATGCAGAGACTCCGTGAGAAGCGTGGTATTTGAGTTAGCTGAATCTATAAAATTCCCTAAATGGTGTGTCTTTTTATTCATTTCTTAGTAAGCTAAGAAAATGAATAAGAGATGTGTGGAGTAATAATTGAAGTTACTTGAAAATGTAATGAATTAAAACTATTTAATTGGAAAACCCAGCTGAATTTTTAATATGGACGAAATGGGATTTCAATTAAACAACAAACCAGGAAGTATTGTCGCCATGAAGGGTTCGAAAAATGTAACTTACATTACATCAGGGGAAACGGGGGAAACAGTGTCCATTCTGACTTGTGCTTGTGCTGAGGGTACATTTCTTCCCCCGTACTGTGTATTGAAAGGAAAAAACATAAAACAAGAATACATGGACGGGATGCAACAAGGTTCGTTTGTAAAAATGTCAGAAAAATCATATTATGTCACAAGTGAAATTTTTCGACATTGGTTGAAAACTAATTTCCAACCTATAAATTCAGCTGGAAAAATACTTCTCCTACTCGATGTTCACACGTCACTTACAAGTTCTTTGGAAGTAATGAAGTACACTTTCAAAGTGGAAGTCATTTTGATGAGTCGTCGCACTGGCAGCAGCCTTTGGACCGCTCTTTTTAAAATCTCTAAAATCTTACTTCTACGCTTCTTGTAATACTTTTGTGATGAACAACCCAAATAGTAAATTAAAACACTAATTTAGCCTAGCTAACTTAATAACAATAATTGGGTATTGTTTATAATCTTGTTATTTATGTTTAAATATAGATTTTACCCCTACTATTTTGAACTTAAAATTTTGAAGTTGAAGATTAATAGATATGATCTTTATTGGAAAGAATGATAAATCGTTTCCAGTTTGGAAAACCCCTCAGTCCTGCATGGGCCAAATCCTCAGGTGCTGTATATGGTATATAAGGTTCAATGCGTGTGGCATACTCCCAATTAATATGACCGTGATACCAGACTACGCCTACTTATTCGACCCTGCTGTCTCCCGTGCAACGCCCAGTGGACAAGATGGCCCTGTTGTCTACAGTGGGATAACCAATGACCAAGTCAACTCTGCTGTCTCTAGTGCGTCAACCAGTGGCCAATTTGTTCCTTCTGTCACCAGTATCAAGGGATCAAGTCGATCCTGGTGGTATCTCCAGTACATCAACCAGTGCCAAATCGAACATGATGTCTTCAGGGCAACAAAAAGAAAGGGACAAATTGGCCTTTCTTCTCCGAGCACTTTAGGCTTGGTGCGTAAATCTAAATACCAAGTTGAATCTGATACAGCGTCATCAAAAACTGACAACTACTATCCTCACCCACCGAAAGTAAACCCGTTTAAGCTTTTAGAACAAATATCATCTGTGCCTTCTCTTGAACAGAAAGCACCCTCAAGAAAAAATCAGCTACTATCACAAAAGTATTAAATTAAGCTGAAAATATTGAAGCAATCAAAATCAAGAAAGTTGAGCAAGGAAGAAAAGAAAAACAAAAAGCAAAAGAAAAGAAAATTTAGGATGAAAAGAAATGGACTCGAAAAGGAAGATACTGCATCCGGAAAAAGGAAAATCTTGCAAAGTAGAACAATATGAATTTTCAAACTCAGAAAACTATGATTCTGAGTATCTAGTTCAAGAGAAGATATCACATTAGATGCCTGAACGTAAATGAATGCGTGGACTGTAGAAGGGTTATTATGAATCCGCCAGAAAAGAAGATTGGATGAAGTGTATACAGTGTTCTCGTAGGTTTTATGAAGGCTGCTCCATTTATGAAATTAAATGTGATTTTTTTGGTAGGAGGGAAATAATGTCACCAATAAAGAAACCTTGTGTTTTATTTATATAAACCTAATATATAGCCTTTTCTGATTCATTTATGTTTCTTTAGTTTTTACTTTAGGCCTAAGCCTTGCCTACCTGGAATTTTTTTGTTTTTGAATATATATCTCTTGCCATTTCAGTACTAAATGACTGTATTTTATTGTGTCAACAATACACATTATTTACTGTATGTTTAATTTGTACTCTTTAATCCTTGGTTCATCTCTCCCGACACACTGGTCCATCTCCATGCTCATGGGGCCGGACCATGTAAGGTTTATTTAGCCCTTATTTCTAGGTTTAAGTTAAAAACTAAAATTTTAATTTTAACAAAATTCTTCGCTAAAAGCTTTAATAATATTTTTGGTAAGTTCAATAATAAAAACATTGTAAACGTCCAAAAAATTGTGGTCCAACTCTCCCGGTCTTACCCTATAATTTGTATGCAATACCTTTTTATCCACAGGACACGTAAACTTTTCGTTTTTAACGTTTTTGGACTAAAAAAGCTGAAATCAAATATTTCGTCAACTCAATACCATTACAGCTTTATTGTACGTACGTGAGAAAATTACATATAACTATATTTTCCGCCTTTTCATCGAACATTTAATGTTCTGAAATGTTCGGACTCACCAAGCTTAAACTAAACACAAAAATATTATGTTTGTTTACTACAGCTAGGTGTCTTACAGCCCTTGTAGTTTTAGAGATGTACACATTAGATCTAAATAAGATCATTCATATTCATTGCGAAGGAAACATGAATTGATGAAGACAGTGTCTTTCGCTAATTATAGTTTCCACATAATATACTGGATCCCACCTCACGTATTATAGTATCACATGTCTCTCTATTAATCACATTTATAGTGTAAGTATAATACTTGAAACTCCTACTAATGATGTCAACATTATTGGATTTAACTAAACAAAATTTGAAGCGCATTAATATAAATAACGTTTCCAGTGTTCAAAAACCACTCAGTTATTAAAGTGCTAAAATAAATTTGAACGTGTATTTATTAGTAAATTTTGTTTATTTTATTTCCGTACATAAAAAAAAAACCATTATTATGTTATTCCTGAATTTCTCAGTCAGAATCAGGACTTTAGCGATTATAGTCATGACTAATGAGTATAACATAATAAAGGCTGTTGTTAGCCTACGTTCATGCCTGGGACAAAAGGATTACACAGGATGAGTTGCATAGAAGAAATGGTTGAGACCCTTCAAGCTAATTAATATCATTGTACAGACGCATTGTGGGATGCAGGAAAGTGTCAGTTGTCGAAGGAGTAGATTGTAACAGTTTTAATTTTAATATTAAAAATTCGCTAAAAAACACAATCACATATCATTAACAAATTGGTATTCAAATGACTAGAGTTCGATATAAATACCGAGTAATCATCTGAATTGAAGAACGTTTCACCACTTTTTTATGATAATTCCTAATTAGTGTTACAAGTTCTAATGTTCTATAAGTTAACAAAACTATGAACAGGGGCTTTTTTATCTTAATATTGGTTAGGTTATTTCAATAAATGTTGGTGAATTATGAAGACTTAGGACTAAAACTAACATAGCAAGATGTATGGTGGAGAAATTACGGTTCATGAGTAATTTGAAAAATGAACCCTGACTGCGAACCATAATAATTTACTTTTGCTTGTTATTTAGAATGTTGGTTTTAGTTAATAACCTTCATTTTCCCCCAACATTACAGAAATCATACGGAAATTTGAGTAGGTTACTTATAACTTCCATCACGAGTTTCTAAACTAATTACGCAAATACCTTCGATCAATATCACAATTTTTGAGTTATTATCAAAATTATAAAACAAAAATCATTAGTTCAAATATTAATTAAAAACAATAACATATATTTTCCTAACGATCCATTTAATACTCTAAATCTCAACTTATTATACACCCACACAAATAAGATCTTTCCTTAGTGATTCAAAAGTCAGGATTATTATATACGATTGGAGTTCAGTCAAAACATCATTACATTCTACACAAAGTTCCATTTTCTTTTTCTGTCACACACAAACAAAATACGAAGGTTAAGCACAATATTTCTATGCTTGACACCTCCCCCCCCCCACCTTGCTTACTAAAAGCCGCTACAAAGGTTTGTGCTGCCACTCTACTTTATTTTCTTTATCTTATTTTTTTTATAATTGTTCTTTTTCATCTAAATTTGTATTTATGACAAAATAGCTCATACTTATTGCTTTCTACTTTTAGGAATTACTTTCAACATTAATAATGAACAATCTCTGTTGCACGTAACGATTTTCATAGATTTTTTTAAAGAAAAAGTTAAATGTTTCACACAGCACAAACACACACAATAAAGACATAAATCTAACAAAAGAGTTATAATAGCTAATCGATAAACATAAATAAATAACCATTAACCATAAAAAGTGTCCTAATGACTAAAATAAGATAGGCCATCCTGGTTCAAAGAAAGTAATTAGTTCACGAAATTTGTATTACAAACAATAATTCCAACCATACGTTCTAAATCAAATTTAGATTATTTGTTTACTAAAGCTTTTAAATTTTCAGATCTCTATGCAATACAATTTATCTCTTTATGTTACTTATGGCATATTTCTCTTAATCATAATTATAATTATTTATACCTTTTTTATACAATACAAACATATATTACATAAATAAAATATATTATGTCGTGAACTACTTATATTTTATTAGTTTTAATTAATCGGGACCATCTTAAATTGCAATAATAATATTACAACGACATATTGAAGGGTAAACAAAGACAAATAAAAGTAAATTCAAGAATACAGTCGTAGTAATAATAAGAACATTTGAATATACAGTATTTCTGTGAAGACTTAGGAATAAAAGTAGGATTGGGTCAAATGTTATCTACTAAATCAGTTTTTAAAAATTTCATTTAATGTAGTTTTTCGCCTATATCAGTTCAGGCCTATATAGTAAAACATCCTCTATCTATATATTTGCATATGGCATATTTCTTTTGGTTGTAATAATTATTATGGTTTATGAATTTCTTTTTTCAGTAATATATGTTACAATAAACAAATAAAGAAACGAGATGGTATAGAGTATCATGGGCCCACTGTATGTGAATTAAACATTGTCTTTTATCTTGCTTAAATGTACGAAACATATTTTATATATAAATATTTCCATGATAAGACATAAACTTTCCTCCTATTTCAAGTTAAAATAAACACACATTTACTTTGTAATTAACATTCTCCCTTACTCAGCAGAAAAGTTTTAATAAAAATAATTTAATTCAGATTAGCTCAGGGTGTGTTTAATTAACACTCCAATTTAGTTTTAACATATTTTATCTGAAACTCATGAACTCCATGTTTGCAGACAACAGTTTACGAGCAAAAAAATCTAATTCATTTTATTTAAAAAGTCCAAACTTTCTTATCAGTAAAATCAGTACCAAACATCCTTGCCGCCATTGTGAGTTATAAAAACATATACAAAACATGTAGAACAGTTTAAATTCCTGAGAACCGTACCTGATAAATAATCAATGTAGTGAAATCATAGTACTGTAAAAATTAATCGTATTTTAACAATTTGAAACCATTTAGTTGACTGCTGAATGTTTTTACCATTTGATTTCGTTTATTTATGACACATGTCAGATAATACACTAGTTTTTATAATAGCCACTGTATAATATTGTGAATCCAAGATATTGTGAATAGTAATAAATAACCCTACAAAAACAGATTTCACTTCAAAGTAAAACTACCAATGGTCTGTAACATTCAAATGTAACATGTTTTTGAAAACTGAAAGTTGCTTAAAACAATATTCATATTCCTGACCTTATGATTTTATCAAAAACTATTGATATTCAGTACTCGCCTCAAAATTCATCCAAGAATAACTTCAAAACGTAAATGATAATAAAAATCTAAACTAATAAGAGAATCAAACATAAACTCGACTTGCCATTATGACAGAAATAACTATATCAGAATATTAAAACGAACCAAATACCAAATAAGTAAACCTTTAGCTAGGGAATAAATAAAATAAATATAAAGAAATCAACAACATACAATAACATATTACAGACTATGCGAAGTGAATATAACAAATAGAAAATAGAAAATCATAAAAATCTCAATTTATCTTAAACAATAATTTTTCTATTTTATTACTAGTAATATAACGTGTTGATTATTCAAGAAAGTAAAAATATAAAAATTAAATTTTCTTTTAACTAATAAGTAAGTAAATGCCATGTTTAGTACTAAACCGTGTAAAACTAAATTATTTGTCTACATATAGAACAAAATATTCAACCAAAATATTCAAAATAATAACCTACTGTTCAGATAATACAATGATCTTGGTAATGGGTTTGAACATTAGTTACAAATTTAAGCCATTACAATTAGTTACACCTATAACAAAACACTATTGGATATGGAACGAGGGTAATGTTATTGATATATTTGTGATGGTTGTACAATTACAATAACATTAGCGCACGTTCAGGAGTAGTTATATCAGCAATAGTTGTATATTACACGATTGCAGTAAATGGGTATGTACCATTACACAATGTCATTTTGTAGAAACTAATTATAGGAAAAGAGGAGTATACAGCTGTTCCGGAACAACTCTAATTATAATACAGCAATAAATTGTGATTGTACCGAAAACGACGTGAGCTAATTAAAGTTAACTACACTGCTTTTCTTGGAGGATGCTCGCAAAATATATTTTGAAGAATATATCTGATAAATTAAAAGGTAAAGGAACCATTTACTTTTAATTATTTATTTATAAAACCATTTCAAAACTTTCAACATATATTTTGTGGATTAGATCTGATAAATTCTAAGGTATATGAACCATTATTTATGTTTAGTCGTGTAGTATTTTAACATTTATAATATAATTTAAAACATTTCTATTCTAAAAATACACAAACAATTTTTTTTTCGTGTATTTTCCCTTTACGTGCTTTTTGGAACTCAGATGTATCTCACAGAATTTAAATAATAATATTACCCACTTCTACCCAAATTTAGTAAGCTCGTGAAAAATAGTGATTATAAGTTATAAATAATTGACCACCTAAATGTTGAGTTAACTCCTATGAAAATTCGTTAAAAATAGTTATAAATGAAGCCCATTAATGTACTTTATAATTAATATAAATTGATATTACAAGCAAATCACTTGATATTGCTTCATTCAACAGTTTAATGTAAATACTGACTTCGTGTTTGAAGCAATTAGACAAAGTGGCTTTTATAGGAATTGTTGATAAACAGGTAAAGGGAGAAACTCCAGCCCTGTAAAAACCCAATCCCTATTTGGAGATGATGGACCATGTTCCCCGTAATGCTTACTTTTATGAAATAAATTTTACTTCAAAAAAATAGTTTAATAAATCTTAGGTTTTTTTTTTTAATATAGTATAAAATTGTAGAATTTGCATGAAGAAAATTTTTGTTTGATATTAGATTTCTCTAATGCTCTTTACGTTTAATGTGAAGCTTTTAAGGTGTATTCCATTCAAATTGTTTGTGATAATTTATATTTTCGTAGTTAATTACCATTAGCGAATTTCCATACTGAAAATGATTACAATAATTTACATGCCTGGCAATGTGAAATGTGTCGTGATCGTGTTTTTATTAAAGACGTTTTTAATGATTTGAAAAACTTAGAAATAAAGTATAAATTACTATAGACACATTATATATACACATTACTATACACAATATATATTTCTGATTTATTATAATCTATATTCAATGTACATATTCAGTTTGGTTTATGCTTAGGGCCTACTTCTAAATTTTTCCGATGTATGAAATAAATATAATTATTATGTATTTTTTTCTTTTCTGTAAATAAATCACAGATCATCAATAATCTTCCTACCTTCGTTATAACATAAAAACTTATTAGTTTGGTACTATATATAAAACGAGAGTGAATATGAATAAAGGAATGTGATGTTATTCTTGCTGTTTTATTTTTTTCTACCGGCGACAAATTATTTTAAGTATTCTCTGGTTATTTAACTAACGAAACCTTTCAAACAGTTTCAAGATGGCGCCGTTTAAAACTGTTATTTATCCATTTATATTTCAACTAAAATCCCATGATGAAAAATGTGTAAGTTTTATTTTTGTCCATGCGAATGGTAGCAACCCCACTTTCTACAATGAAAAATAATTATATTTTTTAAAACATAATATCGAACTACAAATGACCAAATTTTAAACCAAAAATTAATAATTATATTTATATATACAATTTAATATTCAAATAGTAAATAATAAGAAGTTATCCAGGTACCTATAGCAGTCGCATTTTGATAATAAACCAAGGTTTCAGTTTGGGTATTCTACATAATTACAAAACAACTTTTTTTTTTATTAAATAAGAAAGTTCGCTTAACTCAAGTCGGTGAACTTTATTTACTGACTTACTTTTTAATAAAAATATATAATGTAGTTTTATAGTTTTTTAACTCTAGTATAAACATTTTCCAGTATTTCAGAGTAGAAAAGTGTCTCGCATTTACAATGTACAGAGATAATTGGGTAAATTGGGATGGGAAACGGAAACTGAATTTATTTTTTTGTTAAAATCCCAAATCGAAAAATTATTGAAGATAATTATGTTTAGAAATTAAGAGTCTCTTAATAACAGAATAATTATGAGAAGTGTTTAAAGTTTTATAATTTAGAAGTATAATAGCAAAATGATATTTAACAATTATCTCTTTTTTATTTTCATCGAATCACAATTATAAAAAATGTATCATAAGTTTTATTTTACACTTCTCAAAGATGTGATTATAAACACTATCAACAATTATATTTAAAATATTCTGACCCTGAAAAAAACCAACTGTAGTCCGAGTTAACAAGTGAACATTCGATTAGTTTACCAAGTATTTCGTGTATACATTTATCTAGTTTACAGACACCTATTTACTTGCATAAATTTTAAACTATCAGTAATCTCATTCATTTGAAATGTCAACACTTCTGGAAACTCGAATTACCAAATGAAAGATAATACATTTTTATATTAAACACTTTGTGTGTGTGTTTCTGTACATATAACAACTGAAGATGATACCTCAGTCATTGAAACGATATATTGGGAAAACAGAAAAATAATGTTTATTGATGAATACAGCGTTTTCTTTCATGTGGTGATATCAGAAATTAATTGAAACCAACTTAGACATAAATGTTTCAAATGCACGGGCACTAAGCTTTACATTTACTAGAATGAGATCCACATAGACTTTAACAGGTGGGCAGCTTTGAGTTACAGAGGGATTACTTCCTTCCCCTAATACGAGGGGGTTTCATGTATCTAGCTATTGTCTATTTGTGTGTTCTAATCTATAAACACGATATAATCGTTCCTTACACGACATTCCCTCTGCACTGTATTAATTCATACGCACGATTTCAACGTAAATACACACGTTTGCTAAGTTAAACATAGCGTTTCGGTCACAAAAACTTCTTTTTTTTCTTTTCATGCAACCGACCAACCTTATATCATTAAACTACCTCCCCTCAAGTTGACACTCCTTCAATGCAAGTCATTCTCTACAATAAATCTTCTTTATAATGATCATCATTCATAATACATTATATTTGATTTGAAATGCCCTGATGTCATGCACAACTAAAACATTTCGATAAAATACAAAACCTTTTTTCTAGAAATATTCACGTTCCCTTCACATCACGTGGAAAGCCAAATCAGAAATTTTCATGTGACGTTAAAATAAATTTGCTGTGTTAAGCAGCAATATAGTTCTCCTTAAAATGAGTATTTTACATTCAAGTAGCAACATAAAGAGCAAACTTTATCTCATACCTTGAAGTAGAAGATCTACCAGCTGGGTTATTATATAGGAAGACTATGTTTATGTAGGCTCATATTAAATATAATTATTTCTTGCACACAGAAAGTACATGCAATGTGACATATGTGCAATGCGTTGGTGGTTTACAAGAAATTACATGGTAATGATCCCAAAATCGAAATATATTATTTTTAGTATTACAAAAAATATACGATTTTCTGTTCCATTAAAATACCATGAGATAAATTGTAATATGATTTTATACTCATGTCCCACGATGGAACAAGTTCAAGACATTTAATATTTAGGACTATTTGTCGATTCCAAGCTTACTTGGAAGAAACACACAACCTATCTTAAAAATAAATTAATAAAATATATCAGGCTATTTTATACAATCAGATATGTATGCAACGTGAAAGTATTGAAAATGATCTATTTTGCACTGGTTAGTTCTAAGTTAGAATATGGTATTGCAATTTGGGGAGGGACTTACAATACAACACTAAAACCGATAATTACGCTGCAGAAGATCTTTGTTCGTATCCTATCGCACAAACCCAAAACAGAACATAGTGCACCTCTTTTCAAAAAACTTAATATATTACCTCTTAAAAACCTTTTTATCTATAAAGTAATGAGAACCTTTTTTGATAGAAGCGGGAATAGTGATGGCACTTTGGCCAAGAGCTTTGACATTGCGGAATAGGCCAAATGTTTTTGTACCTAAACCAAATTTTACAATTTATATGAAAATCTTATGCATATCTGGCACCTAAATTATTCAATTGTATGCCAGATAGTATTAAATCATGTTCGAACAGAAATAAGTTCTCTGGTTTACTGCGTAATTTTTTGCTCGAGCTTGAAGTACAATCGTATTTTAAAGAACTATCCTGAACCATACTTTTTGGTGTTATATTCGAGTGTTGTATCCTTGCAAGTGTGTATTCGGAGTGCTTGTGTATAGTGTTTATCTAAGATAACATACAGGGAGATATTTATTAAGTTGTAAGTTATTAAGTTCAGTTATAAATAAATATACATTGTTTATAAAAAGACTAGAAGTCATATTTTTGATTGTAGATTTTAATGTAAAAAAAATTGTATATTCTTTGGGAACTCGGTCGGCTGCGGACCTCAACTTTATCTAAAAAAAACCCCCAGACAGGTTTTATTACCTTGGGGTTTCTGTTATTGTTTCTTGTCTATTTGGAGAAAGTTATTCTTTGTTTTAGTTTAAAAAATGTTTAGCCTAATTTCATTTGTAAAAACTTATTTATATGTTTGTTGATAAGAGGCAATAAAAATCAATCAATCAATATATTCATGCGCTCACCCACAAGTACTCTTACCTGAGTACAAACGACTACACATAACCTCAAAACACAATCACACACAATTACAACCTTTATATAATTTTACCTCCATATATAGCATCGGTATATTGCATCGAAAAACGTATATGTAATATAGGTATACATACTAAATTTTTGATTAAAAAAATCACCGCATCCTCATGGATTCTCTGCAGGCTATCCTTTATAAGGTTTTCAAAGGTTATGAATGTTCGTTCAATAATTCAACCAATTGCTTGACAACTTTTAGTTTTTGATCGGAGTAAAAAATATCACAAAGAAATCTGACTTTCAAATATGAAATTCAGTCATTCCTCTAGCCAAAACTGCTGATCAATTATCGATATATTTTCAAAGGCATTCTTTGATTTTTTTATTTTGTTTCACAAAAAACTTAAGGTCGTCTCTTTAAATTACGTAGTTGTAAATTATCATCAATTCTCTCTTTTACAATACATAATTATATATTAGAAGTTTTAATCTTGAATCTATTGTTTTCTGAAATGTATGTAAAATTAGCCAACCTTAATTAATATCAATTGTGGGGTTTTCTTTGTAAAAATGGGCGTTTTGTGTTTTGATCATAGATAAAATTGTGATACTCCAAAATGTTTTAATTCAATAGTCCAATTGTTCATTTAACTTCAAACATGTAATTACACCAAATACAGTACTAATATTTGTCTACAAAAATTGACCTTGTTCCAAATAACGGATATCAAGTAGATATCATTTGTATTCCATGACTTTTTATGTGTAAGAGACTTAAAAAAATATTGACCTGCTATTATTTCAAACAAATCGAGTTTCATCAACTCAAAACCGTTCCCGCACTTTCCTATTTGTAAAAGTACAAAAAATGCATATAAATTTGCAATCAGTCCTTTCAATAGAACATTTAATGCTCTGAACTGTTTTAACTAAACAAACTTAACATTTACCACTATAATATTAAGTGCAACCGTGCGTTTTTCTACTAGAATCAGATGTCTTATATCTCTCATAGTTACAGACAAATGTGAATTCTGATTGCACATCTGAATAAGGTGATACATAATAATTGCGATGGGAACACAAATTGCTCAAGACAGTAATATTACCTTGTCACGTGTCTTTGATAAATTATAGCTTCAATATTATATATTAAATTGTCTACGTTTGGGACATGTCTCTCTACATATTATAGCCTACTATCACACGTTGCTTTATACAATATATATTATTCAAATTTTTCATATAAATATAACATTAGCTAATCCTACTTCATTTATGAACACAAATTCTAATTAAGATAATACAAAAATAATCTACTAAAAAATTACTAAGCTGAATGTTCAAAGATTACTAAGCTCATACAACTGTATAAAAAATATATGAACTTGTTATAAAAAGTTTATTGTATTTATTTCATTTCCACAGGCAAAATGTATTATTATTTAAAAGGATAATGTGTAAAAGATCAGATTCAGGATTTTAGTGATTATAGTAATGACTAATGAGTACAACAAATTATTCCTCAATGTAGGCTGTTGCTTGCCTACGTTCCTGGTTTGGACTAAAGGATTAAACAGAATGACTGGCAAGAAAGAAGGGGTAAGACCCCTCAAGCTAGTTTGTTTTATTTCATTGTGTGGGATATAGAAATGCCTCCGTTGTCGGAGTTACAATTAGGTATCCGTATTATATTGGATATTCCCTAAAAATACGGGATGACAAAATTAATGTCATACAATACAGTAATAATTGAAATCACTGTTATTTTGTCTGAACTTGCTAGTTAGAACATTGGAAATGTTACTAATACCCTTCTAGTGCTACAAAGAACGTATAAGTTATTACATCCTTTAAAAAATCCTTTTCTGAAGTTATAGGGTGTAAATAATTTAATTTTTTTTTTAAATCCTCAAGTGATTCACTTAGGATTCAAATCAGAACTTTCTTATTCAAATATTCTTAATCAATGGTTAACATATCTTCATATTGGACGAGTGCTTTATATAAAATTTTAGTGAACTTTGAAGACTAATGACTAAGTCCAACATACCCAGCTGCGTACACAAGAAAATTCACGAGTAATTTGAAAAAAATGATAACGAATTCCTACTGGGAACCAAATTTCTTTTATTTGTGTTTTGTAATTTTAGTTTTAGTTACTAACCTTTCATTTGTCGAAATCTTTCCAAAATCATACGATAATTTTGAGATATAACTTTGTAATTCAAACATATAAATTCCTTAGTTTATTTCAGAATTTTGTAATTATACTATACATAAAATTTGAAAACAAAATCTTTGATTCAAATATAAATTAAAGGCAATATCAAATCTTTTCCTAATGACGTGTTTATATTCTCAATCTCAACTTATATCTACACAAACAGTAGTCTATGATCTTTCCTTTATGTTTCAAAGGACACAAGGTCATTATATATGATTGGAGTTGAGTCCAAACATCATTACATTCTGCAAAACGTTCTATTTCCTTTTTCTGTCACACAAAAATAAAATACGTAGTTTCAGCAAAATATTTCTCCGCCACGCTGAAATGCCGTTGCTACGAGTAGAAGCTGCTACAAACATGTTCCCATTTTCAATTATTTCCTCGAACTTAATTTGTATACTCGTTTTCATTCTTTTAAATACATATTGAAGATCTTATAAATATGTGATGAACTTAATAACTTAATAATTCATATTTATTGCTTTCTACTTTTAGGGATCACTTTTAACATTAATAACTGTTTTACATGAACTTTTGCTTTACAAAACAAAAATTAATTTTAAAACATCAGCATATGAAAAGGTAATATTTTAGGAGGTATGTACCACGTAAATTTCAAGCAGGAAAACTTTTTTGTTAAGTGTTTTAAGTTGTTCTAAGCCATCGTATCATACTATGAAAATGTCATCTATGAATCCAATTAAAAGAAATACAATTTTACTTAAATGTAAATTTTATTCTACAGGAACCATGTAGGTGGTTTTTTCCTGACAAATTGGTGGTTTTATTGCAAAAATTAGGTTTTTTGATAAATACATATTTTTCACTATACTCATATTCATTTGTGAATATATGAAAATATTTACTCCTCAGAAGACCTTCTGGAAAAAAAAAATTATTTCTCGTAAAAATTTCTGAATATATTATTATCAACCTATTTTCATTCACAAGTATTCAAAATGCAGTTATTCAAAAACTTGACAACATTAATACATCAGTTAATCTGACTCTTTACAAATTGTGATAATATTTTTTAAAAGTACGATAAAAATACACAAAATAAAGGTAAAGTAAATAAACCAATTTTATTCAGAAGTTTCAAATTGTCGATTATTATTTTGAACAAAAATTCATAGCAGTTACATTTGGCATTTTAATATTTTTGAATTTTATTATATAAACGAGCGGTAAAACTCAAAAACACACACACACACACACATGTATATACAGTATGTATATAGTGAACTTTTAGTAATTGACCAAATGAAATAAATTATAAATGTAATTTCACTTTGATTGGGCCAAAAAATCAATGTCGAGTATAAAAGTCCCCTGAGTACAAAAAGTCGTGTTTGGAGTGATGTCTGATGTCCGTCAATAGTATGTGGAGTGCTCTCCAGCCCAAACGCGTGCAGTGATTTTTATGAAATTTGGTTTGTAGGTATACTTGGCCATTACTTAGATATATTTTTGAATAGATGACAATTCAAAAATTGATGGTGGTTACCATAAGATAAAACACAAAATAACGATATCTCAAAATTAGTTCTAACGAATATGACGTAGTCTATAGAGACCCAAATAAAAAAAATATTGGTCACCATCTCTTCCAAAATGTAGGTTCTGTGAGTGGTTAAATAAAATTGGTCATGGGGCTTTTATAACATACGTAATTTCTCATAATCGGCTCTACTGATTTCGATAAAATGTGTGTGGAATATGAAGATTAATGATCCAAACCCGTGTGTAACCAACAGGTACTTATAAAAAATTACTATTCAGGAATTGGAAACAAATTAACCTGTGGAAGTTTAGGCCCTTATTTAAATATGTAAATATGTTTGTTCAAAGATGGCGTCCATAGTTCTTTTTCCCTTTTTGATTAACAGCGGGACTGAAATTTTTGGTAAACATTAGTTTTGTTAGTTTTTGTTTGATTTTGGGGATAAGCTAGTGACAAAGTCTGTGCAACGTATTTGCATCATAAACTTAATAGAATATTCTATGATTTTTTCCATAGGATATTGAAAAATAAGAACGTTCAATTTTGAAGAATATAGTAGCAATGGATGAGTAGTAACATTGCTGTGTTTATTTTTAATCATAGAGAGTAGAGGTTTGAAAAGTTTAGATGTAAAATGAAACTCCCCATACATAATCTGGCCGAATTCTACTACTTCATATGTATGTGTTTTTATAGAAATTAAAAGTCAAATTAATTAAATATTTACTAATTATTCATGTTAAAAAGTAGTTAATGATAATAAATTAAGATTCAGGAGGACCCAATAAATAGACTGGTTATTATTTTTTAATCGGTAGTATATGTCTTATTACTTGCCAGCAGCTTTGTGATATTTAAACTAATAAATGGAGTGTAACTTTAGTAACACTGGATACCAACCTGTTACAGACAACCCTGCATAACATAAAACAAATATTGTGTTAACAAATAAATTGATTCGATGGGTGGAGTTACACTCTTACTTCACAAACGAAAAACCCCGGTTTCAATTCCTTCGGAGGGGTAAGATTTAAGTAGAATCTTTTCAAGATAGATTCAATTCGGATTGCAGTAGATAATAAACAAAATTGTCTTTATTTCTGTTTCAATAACTATCGATTTGTGTCGATATCTCTTGATACGCTGTATTTATACCTTGTATTTAACATATTTCAATATGCCATCACTAGGGACTTTGGATTTATATTCTTTAAACTGGTTTCATCCAGGCGGCTCCTTTAGGTGTTTTAGTGGTTTAAATAACTTGCGCTAGTTTCAATCGTGTCGATAACTGGACCTTTCAAACAACGTAGTTTTCAATCAAATAATCACCCTAAAGTAAATAATTGCCCTAAAAATGAAGATATAAATTTTATTTATATTATTATATAAAATAATTTCCCTCTTCATTTATTATTTTATCTACCCCCCCCCCCCCTGTTAAACTTCCCTATCTAAGGAGGTACATAAAAACATCCATTATGTCCTTAGGGACATAATGGTCCGTAGCGTTATCGCTATGCGGGCTATGCCCCTCTTGAATATTTAGCAACAGGTGTCTATGGTTTTTCAAGACAATACAATGTTTTTATTAAATCAACTGTTGTATGTTATTTTTTTTCGTTGCACATAACCTATTCTTAGAAATTTTGTTTTTCAACAGAAACCTTTAATAAATTTAAAAAATGAACGATTCCTATCAGATATTGAAGAATTAGCTTCTAAAGGTGTTAACAATTTGTTGCCCGACAAGTCTAAAATTTAATGTAAAATAAATATTTTCTTGAGTTAAAACTATTTATATTTATACAATTGTGATGGTAAATAAAATATCGTAGGCCACTGGAAGTTGTGCTACACACTCGCTGCTTAAATACAACACTCAAGCTATAACGTAGCTCATAATATTAATAACAAATATTTAACATAAAAAAAAACGTATATTAGTAAACTAACTGGTATAATAATAATATCTTGCACTATACAATAAATTTGATAACTACAATATGTTATTAACCATACAATCTATAATCACATTTAGAACCCATCACGCTTCTATAATGTCTTAACAATGATGAAACAAAAGTAAACATCCTTCGAAAACTAGCTTGGACAAACATCATAAAAGTACGATACTTGTCGATATTAAATAAGAATAATAATAGTGTACGCGTAAAAACCATGTTCCGATAATTATAATTCTATAAAATCAGGTTTATAAATTTGTTTCTCGCTTTTCAAGCACCTAGCTCTAAAACAGTACTTTCATATGTTTGAAATTTTTCCCAAATAATTATGTGCATGGATTAATTTTATGTTCAATAAATGTTAGTAGTATAGGTTAATAAAGATCTGTTTGTATTATATTTTCATGGATTATATTTAAGCCCGACATAAACGACTTTTTAAAGTTTAATGAAAGGTGAATAAGGTGAATGGCGTGATCAGCTGTTGCTCACAATCAAGCTAAAGTGATTTTAAAAGCAGGAGGAAATAATTATTTGTATTTGTATTAATTATTAGTTTGTTTATGAAAATCATAATGTTATTGTATTTCGTAATATCGAGTTAAAATTTTAGATCGTTTTGTATTAATTTTGATCCTCAAATCTTTATAAATATCAATAAACAAAATATTTGTGAATCAAGTGCATTAACCAATTTTGATAAAACTTGTTTATTTATATTTTATATTTTATTTATTTTTTTTTTATGTGATCAAATAATGTAATTGTTCAATTATCAATTGATAAATCTGAAACTACACTTGATCTGAAAAAAATACTTTGAATTAATTTAAAAATCTTAGTATCCGAAAAAATACTTATTATGGCCATTACATAACTTTTTATGTTTTTCAAACATTTACGTAAAAACCAGATGTTAAATTCAAACACAGAGCTCAGAATTGCACAAATATTATAAATTTCATAAAAATCAAACAGATAATCAACATTTTAATAAGAATTTTACCGACCCCTTGTCTCTCCACCCCCCCCCCCCCTTCAAAATATAATTATTTATGGTAAGATATTTCTAAATTTTCACTCATCCCTAGTAACCGTTCTTAAGATAACGTGTGGTTATTTATTTATTTATTTATTTACTTTCACGTTATTTCCATTCCCTACACTGCAATTTGGTTCAAAACATTCCATGAAATACTTTACAATTGAAATCCGTGATAATATCCCATACAAAAAAATTAGACACAAATTCTGAAAATTGTATTAATATCTTCCTACATACTTAAAACATTGAAAATAAGATATCGAAAATTGAGCACTATCGCAATATATTCTTTTATTAAAAGTTAAAAGAGAAACCTATGTGCTAATACATTTAAATGGCCTAATAGTAAGGATTACATTTATAATAATGTTTATATACGTTTAAAGATAGTTTTTTTTAAAGGGAAGAGGGAGAGCAGTTTATTAAATTTCAGAGCAAAAAGCCATATCACAAAGGTAAGATAATATTTTCTAAATGTAAATAATTTACATTTAAAATCATAATTGAAAGAAGAGAAATAAAAAGAATGAACCTGACCTATTTCCCAACAACAAAGAGTATTTGTGTACAGCGGTCACGTCCTAGAACAGTGAACGATTTCCTAAGATTGGTTCCTGCACGTGACACCTCTCTACATGACATCGATTCTATTCTGATTGGGTTAAGCGTTTTGAATATTCTTTGCACATAAATAATAGCTATCAATGGAACTTATTAATTCGTAATGGTTCAAACTCGGCGTTTTCTAGTTAAATGTCGGCGTATTATATTTCTGCTTTTCAAATACGCCTGCTTTTCGTTTCATAGTAGATGACATGTAAATTTGGTAACATATCATTAAAAACCCATATAAAAACCGAACTTTGTCCATCTCCACAACCCAAATGGTTGAATTAGATGTACCGATATTCATACAATTTTCACCAATCTCATCCTTAGATTGTAAGAAACTTGATTTTTTTGAATTATTGTTTAAATTCCATTAAAAAAATAGTTAAAAAGCCCGTGGAAAGCTTGATAAAAAGTTAGTTACAGTGGATATTAAAATGAATAAAGGAAAACACACAAATTAAAAATTGACTTTTTCTATTATAGAAATCGGCCATGATGGGGCAATACTAAACGAATCGATTTATCTAATTTTCAATTTTTTTCTTAATAGTGTAAAATCGGTAATATTCTTATTAATATCGTAAGTTGTTAATTTCATAATATGTTTGTGAAAAACCAATTCGTGACAGTATTTGAATGGATTTTTAAATTATTTAAAATAACTGCCTGTTTTACGCGCGAACATATAACATGATGTCAATGTATGACATCATTGTCATATCAAATGATTTTTTTTTTTTAATTCACAACACAATTTGAATTTGTTACAAAGAAAAATTAAATGTAAATTTAAAATAAAATGAGATTTAAATCAAATATATGTAACTTAGAAACGTATAAAAAAAAGCGTAATGAAACCGTACAAAGATTCTATAAACCACAACTCAAAACCACTAAAACAAAAAATATCATCTTTTTTTACATTTGTACACTTTGACCAATTTGTACTTTAGAATAAAATTTCATGAAAACGGTTGAAGACCAATTTTCAGTCTTTTTGCAGTTACGATTTCAATTTTATGACAGGTAGCCTCAATTTTCAAGTTACAATACTAAAACTTTATGCACTAGAATATCCTTTCCAATTTGATTTGAAAGAAATTGGTCCATGCATTATCGTGATAATACGGTGAGGTTTTAAAAATCATTTTTAGTTTCATGGAACTTTAAAATAGATATTTCCATGCAAATCACTTTTATCTACGATTTCATAACTTTCTCTGTACTAGGAATATGTGACGACGGCCGAATTAGACAATATAGCTTAAAATGAGAAATTATTATTTTTGTTAGATTTTAGATATTTTACTTATAGCAACGGAATAAAATGTGAACACATTTTAAGCATGATTTGCTAAACATTTCAATTTGAATAACGGGACAGACAACAGAAGTTTATATATCAATTTTATGACAGATTTAAAATTCTTTATATATATATATTAGTAATGTAGTATTGTTAGTAATAATTTAATAACTTTCATCCTCTACTCCGTTCATATTATTTCGCATTATATTATGATTTATTTTATAATATAAATAAAGAAACGTGTTTACTGATAATCCTCTATTTTTATACCCTAATTACAGCATACCTCCACGGTGAAAAAATTAGTATTTTCCTAAAAAATGTTTCAAATAGTTGAATAGATTTTATGACATTTACATTCACACCAACAGACAAACTGATAAATATTAGTCTACTGTAGGGACATTTTTACTAATGGAATATGTTCTTTAACCAGAAAAAAAGAGTTTGATAGTTTCAATTTAGGCGCCGACATTACAATTTTTAAATATTATTTTAGTGATAACTTCTCACTTGTAGGAGCCTACAACATTAAACGAAAACACTTTAACCAATGTAAATAACTCCCGGTTAACACAATAAGCAGACCAATTAGTCTAAGGGCTAGTTATATGTTTAAGTCTTCCACGTCCGGTTAGAAGTATTCGACCGTTGCGTTCTTTGGGGATATGTTTGAATTTAATTTTACATTAAACCTTTCTTATAACATTTATCCATCATGTTTAATTCAAACAATACTTTATTTTACTATCAGACCTAAACACAAAACCACTATGTTACCAGTAGTTTGCAATGCCGATTTAAAATTTTCGCCTACAAATTTTTAGGAGAATAATGACCACATTTTTGTGGGAAGTTCTATAATTCTATGACTAACCCTAATATAATTAATATAACTTCCAATAAGCCGCCGAAACTGGCCCAATTAATATCTTATTTTAGAAACGTAAAACTAAACCCCTTCTAAATAAATTAATCTAAATTGGCTCAAATGTGTTGGCTCCAGAGACTATTGTCAACTTTTTTCAATTTAATGGATATTTTCAAATAAAATTGATTTCTTTCCTTGACGATACTTTTCTTAACGAGGTTTACATGATAATGTAAAGGCAAACCCTTCTAACAATACATCTCTCTTCTTTTTTATATTGTATACGCAAATTGGAAAACAAAATTGTATTTGCTACTGAAAACCACATTTCTAGGAATAATATTATAACGCAATAACAATTTTGCTTTTGTTCGTTGCTGCTATTGTTAACAATATCACGTGCCTTCCATTGCTTTGTATTGTTTGCATGATTTTGTTTTTGTCGTTTTCCACGTCCTTGTTTATGATAACCTATTTTGTTTATGACAATATATGTAGTTGATTGCTAGATTTTGTATATATTATATTTTTCTTATTTACATTAGGAAGTTTTTTATGAACATTGGTTGTACGTTGTTGTTGAGAGTTAATAAATGATCATCACTTTTTTATTAGAGATGCTTTCTAAAATGAGTATTCAAAATAAGGAACTGATGTAACTTTTTTTTAAATTGTTCAATACAATTATTATAGATCTAAAAGTTATATTTAATGATCATGCAGTTGTTAAATACAGAAAAAATATTCTGTTTCATATTATTATTCTCCTAAACCGCCTTTGTCAATACGGATCGATGACCAACTACAATACATGTAGATAAATCGATAATTAAATTCAATAATCTCATTTGTTAAATTTGATGAACGTCATAATGTAGTGCTAATGGTGAACAAATACCAATAAATTCTCTTCATAGAAAGTTAATGCTTAATTAACATAACATTTTTCATTGAATAAATGAGGAAAAAAGAGAGACGAAAGATTTTAATGGTTATAACTTATGTTGAAATTTTGACAGAACTTATATTTGCTTAAAATAGAGCGCTATTAGAGAAGGATTTTATTGGATTTACAACCCTTGTTATACCACTGTATTCAAGGCAAACTGATAATTATCAAGAGAAATAGAGATGAAGGGGTGAGTTAGAGAGACGATACTCGTAATAGAAATTGGCAGAAAGACTGAGCTATCATTTTAATTATATTTTCGTTCTATTCTTGATTAATAAAATATATACTTCCTTACATTGAGTGTTAAGTTGAAAAGAATTTTTAAAATTAAAATTAAATATTTATAACTAAAATCATTTTACTTACAAAGTAAAATTCGAAATAAACAGTGTTAGTTTAAAATTAGTTTATGATCATCTTGGTTTTTAATCATCCAAAACCAAAAACAATTTACTTATTTTGTTCCATGAAATTACAAAAGGAATAAAATAAAATGCAGACATACTTTGGTACACGTGTGTATAATAGAATAATTTGTGTTTACTATTTATTAATTTATATATATATATATATATACGAAATAAAAACTACTAGAAATAAGTTACAAATATAATTCCAGGAGAATTGTGATTTAGGAAATTAATATTAGTTTTTGATTTAATTTTAAGTATAGTTTTAAAAACCATTCAAAGCACAAAAGGAATTTAATTATTTTGTTCCTTGAAGTTACAAAAATAGGATAAAATACAGACACACATTGTTAAAAGTGTATTAACTCTATAATACAATCTGTAAAGATTAAAATAATAATAAATATAACTAAATTTCTAGTAAATTATAGTTCAATTTCTATCTTATTACTCTTTTACCTTGAAATTAAAAAGTAAACTGTTTATTATAAACTAAATGTAAGATTTTGTTTTTCATGCACTTAGTAATTAAGCAAGACTCACGTATATCAAAAGCAGAAGTAGATGAAGCAAAGATAAGAAAACCACACAGGTAGACAGTAACCACATTGTGGTTTAGTGCCCGCATAGCACTGGAGTCTGTAAAAAACAAAACAAAAGGAAAACAAATTAGCGCAGTGTACAAACCATTAAACGTTTGAAGTACCTAATGACGGTGTATGAAAACCAGAACAGGGCTTTGCCCGCATTTTGTTCAAAATAGGGTTAGTCAAAGCTTTAATTTCATCAACAGTATAAAAGATAACTCTATTTAAAGTTTTAATTAGCTACAAAAAAAATCTTAGTAAAAAGAATATTTTAAACACTTAGACTGTAACATATCGTGGCTCTGAATAAATTTCATATGCAAGTTGAAAAACAACTATTCTTATCTTCATTAGGAAAAACTCTTCTCAAATGCAAATGATTTTTTTTTTATTTCTCACATATACATAGTAAATCTATGACGAGTTTTTTGCGGATATATCAGTTTTGAGGTAACATTACTCCAAAAAAAGTTTTTGGTTGATGTCTGTCTGTCGTAACGGCAGTGTTCTACAGTCCAAACTCATAGACAAACTTTTAATCACATTTTAACTTTACTTTAAACATTTTTCCATTGATTTTCTTGAACAAAGTTCACCAACTTTCTACAAATTTTAGTAATATGTGACGATTAATGACTTACGCAAAAGCGTGTAAGTAAAAAATAGTGGGATTCAGCAGTGATTTCCAAAATAATAACAAAAATGAAACTTGACCACTGGCATTAAAAACTCGATTTTAATTACATACAATTTACGCTGAAACGCGTTTTGGGATCAAGCCAAGAGTTTTGTAATTAATTACCTACTAATAAAAAGTATAACCCATGTGAATAGGTTTTTAAAAGTAAGCTAAAACATTGTTTAATTTCCCGCTCTGTTGTAGAGGTAAAACACTTGTTCAGGATTATGGAGTATTAAACATTTTCCAAACTTCGTACTAATGGAGACTGAATGTGGTGGGTTCGGTGTTATATTTGTTTTTTAAAGCGTAATTTTTATTCTTATAAAAGGCTTAATTGTTATTAATATTTCTTTCTAAATCTTTGTTTAAATCCCAGTCTGTCTGCCTATCTGTTACATGGTGTAAATGTATACTTGAGTTTCTTGAAAAATTAAGTTAACTCCTCCACCACATGTACAAGGGTATTAACCTTCTGTGTGCATGTGTGTTCTCCAAAAATATGTATTTTTTTGCTTTGTGATCAATATTTATATATTATTATTAAGTTTACTTGGATTTTGAACATGTATTTTTATTTTATACATTTTGATGTTAATGATCTTTTGTATGTGGAGAACAAAGACATTTGAATTTGAAAGTTTAGAACCTTTATAAATATGTAAATATTATTTGATAAAAATATGCGTCCATATTCACTTTCTTACTGATGACTACCGACTGACATTGTTGTTTGAATTGTGAATTGGATGTGTTTAAACATTTTTTTTTTTTTTTCAATTTATTTATATATTTGTCATAGGCAAATTGATAAATCTGATTTCTGAAAAATGCCGCATCATTTTAGAACTAACAGTAATTTTAAAAATTATCAACAGTTTTAAAATCAGCCATTTTTTATCAAGCGTATTGCAATGAGTCCACTTATATCTATTCTATTGGGAAATCCACACTCATTAGGTCAATCAGTCTGGTCTCATCAAGGCTTACTCTAATGAAAAATATCCAGGTTCATTAAAAATAGAGAAGGAGTGGACTCCATATTTCTGGCGTACAAATCCTTGAAGACATTACAGAAAAGTACATAATATCTGTTTGTGTCGTGGGGGGACCAGTGATGTACTGTTGTGTATACAGCATAAACACAACAAACAAACATAGCTTGTTATGTCACATAACAAAGCATGGTGTAAACGAGCATACCTTTGTTGTATGGGCACATCAAAATATTACAACAGTTCATCATCATCATTTTAGTCCTACAACCCATTGTGAGCCCCGACCTTTCTCAAAAGTACCTAACACAACAGTTTGCCATTTAAAAATAAATATAAAGTTTATTTGTAAAGTATGAACTGATCACAGGTAAATGTTGCAACATATTTC
This sequence comes from Aphrophora alni, assembly GCA_963513935.1. Lineage (NCBI taxonomy): Eukaryota > Metazoa > Arthropoda > Insecta > Hemiptera > Aphrophoridae > Aphrophora > Aphrophora alni. The sequence continues at coordinate 97,468,357 of OY740766.1, forward strand.
TTTTTTATTATTATTGTAATTAATCACAACTTAAACATCAAAATTCGTTATATAATATTTAAGTTAGCCTTATCTTCAGTCACAAGTTAATATTTTAATTAGTTTTTCATTAGTAATTTGTTCATTTTGAAGATTCCTTTTAATAAAAGCCTACAAAATTTCCTCACAAATTAATTTATGTAAGCTTTGATAGAGCCTATTGGCTGTATACTTTTTAATCAGTCTCACAATCTCAAACGTAATACAATAAGCCTGGATGAGATTAGGCTAATCGAGATTATAAATTTACATTTCCCTAGGCCTAATAGCTTAAATCTATGTAAGGTCATAACAATAAGCCTAAAAATATGAGGCTAATTAGAAAACTATGTAATTTCCAATTTACCCGGTAATAACAACGCTCAACAAGAAGTTTGATATTCAGTTAACTTACTGTACAATACTGACATAACTAAATATTGTGTTGTAACAACCAGATTAACATTCATGTGGCCAGTTTTCATCTACAAATTCCTAGACTAAAATTTAAACAAACCAACTAACCTGGCGTATAATCATATGGAAGTTCATGCCATTATGTCTGAATGTATCGACGGATAACAAAAGTTACAAATGAAAATAAACATTCAAAGACACTGTTGTCTTAAAAACTGTTGTGAATAATTCCGTAACAGCCAGCTTGTGAATACTTCTGGAAGCCAGCTTAATTTATATATAAATCCCTTTTGTACATTGCCTTACACTGTAATAATACATTTTTAATTGAGTGAGGTAGTAGACGATTGCCTTTTAGCTTACAAATCCAATTTAATGATTAGAAAGTGTTCGAACACTATTCGTCTGATTTCTTACAAACATCTATCATTACTTTAACTCGTCAAATGGAATTAATAACCAGAAATAAAACTGCTTATCTCGCCGCAGTTCATTACACAGTTTCAGACCTGGTTGAAGGCAATATATATATATTTAAATATTTTCATGTGTTACCTATTCACATGTTTTTTAATCTGACATTAAGCACGAAAAAGAATAAATAAGAATTTTAAAAGTTTTTTTTCCCGCAATCCCACAATTTAATAAAAGCAATTTTAAAAAAATTAGTAACTTATCGTATCTCTGGAGCAACCGTAACGTTCATTAACGATTAACTGATTCCCAATTTCTTTACAACATGCAGTAAATTTTAAAATGTTAATATGGATATAACGAATAGACCATGAAACGTAAACTTTCACTTAAATATAAAAATGTTACGAAATTGATAAAAATATATTTGATGTGATATTCTTTGTTTTCATCTTCCCTACTTTTATGGTAAGTTGAACCCTGTCTCCCCTCCCCCCTATTCAATCTAGTCGTGTTGTATGTAAACTCCTTCATATTAATAGTGGATTTAGTAGTATTTGAAGCGGATTTTACCCCCTAGGCACCTCAGCCTATAAGAGTTTTTGTGTACTTCCTGATTCCTTTACCTAGCTTATTTCTATGCTCACGGTTAAGTATAAAATTGTCTAACTAGATCGCTTATCTTTTTAGGAGTTCCATTTGAGCCGAAAATCGCTAATCTTCTGTGTCCTAATGCTTCACATTTTAGAACTATGGTTTCCAATTGTTTGCACAAGTCTGCATTTCAAGTTACCCTGGAATGATCCCATAGTATTCAAATGTTTCTTAAAAGTGCCGCCTCCTTTCACGAAGGTTAATATCTTCTTTAGTTCCGTTTGCTATATGGAGCAACAAACCTAGAGAGCTTTTTTTTTATCTGGCTGATCCAGTGACTAATAGATCTTCCCTTTTGAGAGTTCTCTCCAGTGAACTCTGGTCTCTGATTTTGTCCACTTTTCCAGACAATTCTTTACTGTAGCTTTACTTATACCACACGCTGATTCCGGACCAATGAAAGGTGTTATTGCTCCTTACTTCGCCAGTTAGTCCACCTTTCATATATCCTCTGTGACCCGGTATCGACCTCAATTCCACCTGGTGCATGGTCGACAGTTTAACTAAGGACTGGTAACAATCTCACACTAATGAAGAAGACAATTCTTGTGAACTTATGGCCTTTTTAGCAGCCTAACTATCTGTCCTAATAGTGACTTTAATGTAACTAATATTTTATTATACAAAAAATTATGTAGAAACATAGGCTTTCTATAAACCATGTACTTAACGAAATATTCGATGTCATTCCACATTTAGACTAAATAAATATAAATAATGAAGAAATATAATTATATGAATAATGTTCTATCTCAGAAACTTTGAATATAATGCAGGCGCTTGTAAGTAGCACATAACTAGCTGATTCCTTTAGTATAGTTTTCTGTTCCCGTTCTATTTTTTCTTTGTAATTCTAATTCTAACACTTGTATGACGAAATGATCTATTACACTTCACAAAAGTTAAGTGCCCATAAGTCAATAGCGCACTTATAACACACATAACATATTAATATAACTTACAAAATTTCTAAGGACAAGTCAAACCATCTTCAAATATATCAAAAGAGCAGAGCAAGTACGCACTCGTACTAGATACGAGAGATTAAACAGCATATTCGACCCCATTGACTAACTAAACTGAACTGAACTAAAACGAATATGATGACAAGATTAGATATATTGTACAAGCTTAAACATGTACTCAAACATACTGAAGTTGTTATAGAATATTGTTACTCGAAACGATCAATTTTGTACGTGTAAAAGATAACCTCAAACTTGGTATTTATGGTGTGATAAATTCTCATTACATAATGAATTACTTAAATTTGAATTATCTGTCACATTATACAGAGTACAGCACTTGTCACGCACCTTAGGGAAATCCTAAATTGAATTAATCTTGGTTTGGTTCCTGTCACCTTATTAAATTTATAAAAAGAGTGTAATTGAAAAAAAGATCACCTATTTAGCTACATGTCAATCGTCCATTAGATATTTCCCCATTCATATTTTCTCTGTAAATTTAACACTTTTGACGTTAACACAGGCAAATCTAATTCGATGTCTCGAATTCCAGCTCTCCCACTAATTTTTCAAATATTTACTTTAAGAAAAAATTAGTAAATTAATGCTTTTGTTAATAAAATGTAATAGCATATTTCAATAATGATTAATTTAACATTTTATTTATCTTTCTTATGTTAGCGTTGTGAAATTTACCTACAGACAAACGAATAACAGTTCATTAAACATATAATAGGTTATTGTTATTTAGATTAAATCGACGAAAATTTTATTTAGTATCCATCGTTTATCTAATGATTTTGTTATCTTAAAGACCAGTTGCTCAGTAGTTACAGTCAAACCATCCCGCTTATTATATCAGTAGAAATGTATTTAAATAATCGGTAGTTGTAATAGTTGTCAGGTTGTAATATAATCGAAAACGATCAGTTGCATTAATTAATAACTGTAACACCATCTCCTTTCTCATTACACTACGGAATTGTCCTTTCCTAATCGATATTAGTGGTATTAGTTGTTAGACTATATTGTAATCGAAAACCATTAGCTGTATAAAGTGATCCCCTGGACTTATTACACATGAGAATTTTCGTTTCCTATCAATAAATGAACAACTATTAGCGGTTAGAAAATGTTACCTAAAACGTTAGTATTAGTTCGCTAAATAGAATACCAATTTCCACAACAAATATTCTATCTGAATCAAGACATCTCTTCAAAGATTAAGTCAATTGTGAAGGTACACAAACCGAACCAATATAGATCCGGCCAATGCTCAAAACCTCTTTCAGTTCTGTTACACAAAGTTGTTGTTTATGTAAACAAGATTTATATTATAACAGTCATTGAAACGTCGTCGCGTCGCCTTGTTTCACATGAAGACTTTTAATCACATTAAAAGTCCCTCCTTGTCCATCAATCTATAACTTTCTCATAACTGTATCTAGTTTGAGAGATTCTCTTCAAGAAAGTAATTACACATTTTAACATATTTCGTAATAATAGAAATTTAATATTCATCATTTCACCTATGTTTTTATGTAAAATACAACTGATTTGTGCTATTGTTTTTTGGAGGGATGAAAAACAATTTATCTTTTTAAAATGAATCTGTTAATCTAGAAATGTGTATAAAAGAGCAAAGAGCTTTAGAGCTTTAAATATTTTACAACTATTCAAGCTTACGTATTATTCTGGGTTTTCAGATCTAAACTGTTGCTATTTTATAATGCCGCTTTTCGAGAGCTCTTGATAACCGTTTCAGAACCACCAAATATCCACAAAAATAGGACAACATCTAAACGTCCTGTTGAACAACGCAAACAGCTGAACAGATTTCCATGCAGTTTCTCAAACCGATTATTTCGGTGATCTCATTTTATAATCCCCGTTTTTAATTTTTGTTTTTAAACTTCTGAAAAATAATTACAAAACCCCAAAATATTTTTCAATACATATTTTTTTACATCATACTTTTTTCATTTTCTAAAGTAACAGATGAAAAATCGGAAATGAAATAAATATGCAATTCTGAATTATATTGTGTTTGTATAATTTGATAAAACACCAAATGATAGTTTCATTATAACCTTTAATGAAAATTTGTATTAATTGTCTAATTTTGTCTTTTCTACTTGAAAATATAGTTGCTTTTTATACTTGAATGTGATATTATGAAAAGGAACATGAAAATTTAAATACGGTATTAACAAATTCTATTACTTATATGTATATTCAAATTAATAAACTTATTGTTATTTAGGTAACGATAGAAATGATTAGCCTATTATCTCCAAGTCAATGAGTCGTTAATTCATAGGTTAAGTTACAGATATTCAACAACAGCCATTACTTAGCTCCCCTCTTTCAATATAAATTATTAAACTTCAATGACAAGGGTTGGAATACTTTACTAAACTATGCAATGCTATTATTTACACCGGCTATACTTCATAGCGATCGCATATAGTCTATTGTCTTCCCTTTGTTAGCAGTGTGTTATGTTTTATGTACTGAATTCAATCCCTACCACCTTTAGACTTATGTTTAAATATACAAATTTCTCCTGTAACTGTTAATGAAAAGTATCCTTTTTGCTTAAATATAACTTAATATTATACCAACTTGAAACAGTAATATATAAATAAATTTATGAAAATGGTTTTATTATAATAAATTTATTTTTGATAATTATATTATTTTCATCTTTTAGTGTAATAATTTTATTTTATTTTATGTTTGTTTTGTTTCTATTGAGTTGCAAAATTGTAGAAAGTGGGGTATTTGTCAATCTACAAAACAAATAAAATAGTGCAAATTGATTTAATAAATTTAAAAGGTTTTTATTTTGATTCTCTTCGTCTAAGAATCCTCATTTGTCCAACATTGTTACCGGTTTCGACTTATTCATCAGATTCTTGGTATCAAATAGTCAATCCTATATTGGTTTTGAAATTATATTTCCTTAAAACTACTTTCAATAAAATAAAACTCATAGTGTAATTCAAATTAAATTACACTACCAAAATCACCTGGAAATTTTTTGTTTTAAACACGATCATTGGCACAAGCTGAAGTGGAAATCAAGAAGTTCTTCTGTTATTTAAAAATGAAATTTTTTTTGACATAGATTAAGTTGCCAAAGACTGGCGTTTCGATTCATCAAAAATCACAAAAATATTCATGAAAATTATATTGATCAAATTCAGTACACAATCAAGACAATTTAAATCTACGAACTCCACTCTAAGACAAAACAGACCTAACTAACGTATGCGCAGATTACACAAACAATAATTATCGAAAAATTATGTGCGTCTGAAAGGTTATAGTATTACAAATATGGTCATCTTTTTAATTTTTAAATATGTTGTTTTATTTTTACAATAGTCTGAGATAAATTATGATTTTTTTTTTAAATTATAAACAATAAAAATATAAAAAGATCACTACACTTGAAATATAGTTACCTTTACAATGAGATAGTTTGAATACAGTATGACCAAAATTGGTAATCAGATTTAAAGTGATGGCCTGTCCCCTCAGAATTACCATGAAGTTAGATGACCTGCGTGATATGAGAAAGTTCATTCTAGTGTGACAAAATTTCTGTTCACTACTGATGAGGCTTAATTTTTTCGTATTAATTTTTTTTTTATAGCACACATTACTTGTTATCTTAAAATATGTTAATAATCATCATATGAGTAACCTTACTAATATCTCTTCATTTTTCAACTACTCACCTTTTATTATTAGTTCCGTGCATGCAACACTTAGCGTGTGATCACAGTTAGTTCCATACGACCTTATTGTGTTATATACATGGTTTACAATGTTGCGTGTATCATATAGCTAAAAACTCTGTTCATTTTGCATTGAACAATAAAATACATCTATGGATGCTCATGAACTTAGTGAACCATTTTAATTGCATGAATCATATACACTATTTATACCGTGTATTCAAAACGTCTGGCTATCATAGGAGATTTTCTTTGTTAATAAACATACAACAATGCAATTCTATGAGTTAACAACATTTTGATAACAAAGACCTTAAAAATGAGGTATTACTCGACCTACGCTTACATTTAAGATTTTTCCGACTTCCTCTGCAGGACGTCCCCGCGTAGCGAAATATGACAGTTAAATGTATCAAAATGTTGTTAACTAGAATAAAGAGAGGACATAACCCTACAATTGCATTGTTGTATGTTTGTTCCTAAACAAAATATCCTGGAGTATTCAAACTTTTGAACACTCAGTATAAATAAATATCAAGTGTCCTAACATGTTCCTCTTCCTAAAAAGTGTATAAACTGTGCAAAAACATTTCACAAACCTTCCCAATTACCAATTCCTATATCCACATAAAAAACAGCCGTAACTATTCGTCACCGAATATGTTAGTTTTATACTTGACAATCAAAAAATGAAAATGTACCATTGATGCAGTGTTTCAACAAAATATTTGTAGCTATATTTAAATAAGGCCAAAATTTACTTCTCTTATACCATAAACGCGTTCTTAGTATAAATCGTATTTGATTAAAATCAAATTGTTAATCGGTCTAGGTAGGTTTTTGTGTTTTTTAAAAATTATTCCTGATCAGTGATGTTTTTTACTTACAATTTCATACACGTGTTTTTGGTCTGTCACTCAAAATTGAACGAAATCGATAGATCCAAATTTTAGAAATTGTGTCTTTTAAACAATGCCATGGCCGATTTCAAAATTTCACTGATATCTATTTAATTTCACATTAACATTTTAACTCTTTAAAAAAAAAAACATTTATGGAGACATGGCGACCATTATGTTTTGTATGGGTCTTTATGGGCTACACATCTGTTAAATTTGACCAAAATTGTTGGAATCGAGCTTGATAAAATAGTAATTTAATCAAGAAAAAACATCACGAGATATGGCCAAAACACACCCACATACCAAATTTCATTAAAATCTGTCCATACGTTTGGAATGTAAAGCACAGTCCAGTCGATAGAGATCATTACGAAAATCACTTTTTTTAACTCAGGGGAACGTACAACGGGTTCATATATCAACTATATTAACTATATCAATTGTGTGACCATCAAAAACTTTGAGAAAGTATAAACGTTATATTGGGAAACTTTTAGAGGACTGGAGAAGCTAACACCTGCTCATAAGGAAGTTTCACATTACCCTAACCTTATCCTCATTTCCATAATTTAGATTTAGGTGAAACTTAAAATTTTTAATTGGTGACTCGTATCGAGTGATATTTTAAATTACGCTTTGTTATTTCCATCTAAATGATATTTAAAATATAACCACGTAACGCTTACTGTTTTACTTAAGATTGAATGAAATTTCATTAGAAAGGAAATTGCCAAATTGTGACAATTATCAACAATGTAGTCTTTTCCAGCAAACCTCAGTGAAATAATTATTTTTTGGAGGTTTCGAAGTTTAAATTGTATTTTAAGATAACGCGTAGGTACATGTAACATCTTATAATAAAGCTAATTTATTTAACCTAATAAACTGTAATACAACTCTCATTTCATTTAGTATTGACTACCTTATCACTCACTAATTTCATGTTATAAACCAAAGGCCAACTGAATAAAATCGGGTTAACTTTGTAGCTTTCAAATAAGATGATACAAAACATATTTTCTTAAAACTCTATTTATATAAAATATAGAAATATAAAACTCATTTTCAACTTTAAATTGGCTTCCATTTAAGATAGGGATTTTCTGTAAAGGTTATTTTTCTCTGCTCATTATTGTCTTTAAAATGTATCACTCAATGATATTCACTATTCAAAAATTTTGGAAATTCTTTAAACTCAAATTGGGAATAAGAAAAAATTGTTCAATATGCCACAAATTAAATTTTGAGTACCCCGATTCAAAGATTTAGAAATAGGGCGGGATTTCTCGAACACTTGTTTGGCGTATGTAGACTTTACAATTCACATCTTCATTGAGTGTTTGATTAACTTATTACTTCTCAGGATAATTAACGAAAATTAAAATGAATTCACTTTTGAGGGGAGAGAAATGAAATTATTATTATTTTATTATTTCATAAAAGACGTTGTGTCTCTAAAGAAATTACTATTAAAAATTAAAAACACATGGAAACATATAAATATTTAGTTATTTAAATGTATGATTTCTTACCTAGAATATTGGTTTTTATTGTATTGGTTTTTTTACCATACGAATAACAATAATAATAATTTTCCTATGTGATACAATTATTACAAAGTTTCAGTTTCCACTAGCTTTTGTGCCATGTTAGATTATGGTGAACATATTTTATAGAGCATTCAATTACACATGTACTCATTGTGATCAAAGAAATTATAAAAACTGTGATTAACTGGTTGTAATTCCAAAGTTTTAAAGCCATAGAAATTAAAAGTATTTGACTTATTATGAATCTAATAGTAGCTTAAACTGTGAAAATCTAATGAATTCAATCAAATTATTTATTGATTATAAATGTAATTTCATCCTGATTTAAAGCAGCATTACTTCCTGAAGTTTTCCCCAAATCTACTAAATATTAAGTCTGCTTAACGGTTGGGTTCTGGGAAAAAAATACCCAACTTAAATAGTCTTAAAATGAATAAATGAATGAATTTTTATTTTAGAATGAAATTAAAGACCATTAGATCCGTTCTTCCACTTAACATCTAAAATGAAGTCTTCTAATTATTAATAAACAAAAATGAAGGTTTCTGTTTTTAAAAAATCAGTCAGTCGTATAGGAAAAATAGAACTAATTCCAGAAAAAGCATTGTTTTTTTTTACTCTAAACAAAGTAGGAAGGTTTGTCTCTTTACAAAAAAAAAATTTAATTTAGAGTTTATCGCAACTCTTGTAATTTTTAATAAGCCGGGTTAACGATTTTTAAAATTACAAAAAATCCGTGGACTTTCTAAGAATTGTATTTCATGTAAAAACACATTTTTGACACCTTTGTCTTTGTCAGTTTTTGTAATCATAAAATCCAAGTCATTCAAACCGTTAATAAATAAATCTACCGTTGTAATAATGTCGTACAAAATAATTTCTAAATACAAATAACAAATTTTAAAATGTGAGCATAAAACCTGATCAAACATTAAACCATGCAAAATAAATAAATTTCATAATTAAATTTTCTCTATGTACATAAAACTCTCAGAGTACAGATATTTTAAGTTTGAATCGTACCGAAGTCTAACCAAACACATTGTTGGAAAGTCCAGTAGAGCTTTCAACAAACATTGGTACACTTGATACGTGCGCTAGGCAACTCCCATTGGATCTATATCAATATATAGCCCTACTCTATGTTATAGCGATTGGGGACTTGCACTACTTTCACAATTACTTCCAGTCTAAATATTGACTGTAGCATACATGGCTCACAAGGGAAAACATCATCTCCCATCTTATTGCTCCACAGAATTTATTGTCTTTCCTTAATAGATAAATAAACTTGTCAAATATTATTGTAACAGAAAGTGATCGGTTCCATAAAGTATAAACCTGAATTGCTGTTTATTATAACGTCCCCCTTATTTTCTCGCTTTACAGAAATTTCTCACACCATGTTTTCTTAATCTACGAAATAAAAAGTATTAGATGTTTTTTAAAGAAAATGATCAGATGCATTAAGTTATAACGATTTCACCCTCGCTTCCCAATTTTAGAATTTTATAAAATGTTATGGTAAACGATCAGATGCATTAAAAACTATCAGTAATATCATCCCAGGAGTATATTTGTTGATGCACTAAGCATTTTTTGTTATTACAGAATAATTGTAATAGTCTATATTTTAGTTAGGATTTAGATAATCATTTATGTTGAATGGAAATTTTAACTATTCCTATAGCCTGCGATCTTGTTATTCAAAATTGATACGATTCTGAGACCAATACTACTCTCTTCAAAAACTACTTTGTACAGCTTCGTCAGCTTGAGAATGCTTCTTATAGATAAGGCTAATAAGGTTTAATCATAAGGTCCTTACATCACAGGTGTTCATTCGTCATCTCCACTCAAGTCATCAGATACACTATTATATATAACACGGCCACACACATAGTAGACGTTTCCTGGAATTTACCTTCATTTCGAAGAACTTCACTATGAGCATTGAAAAACTTTGAATATAATGCAGGCGCTTGTAAGTAGCACATAACTAGCTGATTCCTTTAGTATAGTTTTCTGTTCCCGTTCTATTTTTTCTTTGTAATTCTAATTCTAACACTTGTATGACGAAATGATCTATTACACTTCACAAAAGTTAAGTGCCCATAAGTCAATAGCGCACTTATAACACACATAACATATTAATATAACTTACAAAATTTCTAAGGACAAGTCAAACCATCTTCAAATATATCAAAAGAGCAGAGCAAGTACGCACTCGTACTAGATACGAGAGATTAAACAGCATATTCGACCCCATTGACTAACTAAACTGAACTGAACTAAAACGAATATGATGACAAGATTAGATATATTGTACAAGCTTAAACATGTACTCAAACATACTGAAGTTGTTATAGAATATTGTTACTCGAAACGATCAATTTTGTACGTGTAAAAGATAACCTCAAACTTGGTATTTATGGTGTGATAAATTCTCATTACATAATGAATTACTTAAATTTGAATTATCTGTCACATTATACAGAGTACAGCACTTGTCACGCACCTTAGGGAAATCCTAAATTGAATTAATCTTGGTTTGGTTCCTGTCACCTTATTAAATTTATAAAAAGAGTGTAATTGAAAAAAAGATCACCTATTTAGCTACATGTCAATCGTCCATTAGATATTTCCCCATTCATATTTTCTCTGTAAATTTAACACTTTTGACGTTAACACAGGCAAATCTAATTCGATGTCTCGAATTCCAGCTCTCCCACTAATTTTTCAAATATTTACTTTAAGAAAAAATTAGTAAATTAATGCTTTTGTTAATAAAATGTAATAGCATATTTCAATAATGATTAATTTAACATTTTATTTATCTTTCTTATGTTAGCGTTGTGAAATTTACCTACAGACAAACGAATAACAGTTCATTAAACATATAATAGGTTATTGTTATTTAGATTAAATCGACGAAAATTTTATTTAGTATCCATCGTTTATCTAATGATTTTGTTATCTTAAAGACCAGTTGCTCAGTAGTTACAGTCAAACCATCCCGCTTATTATATCAGTAGAAATGTATTTAAATAATCGGTAGTTGTAATAGTTGTCAGGTTGTAATATAATCGAAAACGATCAGTTGCATTAATTAATAACTGTAACACCATCTCCTTTCTCATTACACTACGGAATTGTCCTTTCCTAATCGATATTAGTGGTATTAGTTGTTAGACTATATTGTAATCGAAAACCATTAGCTGTATAAAGTGATCCCCTGGACTTATTACACATGAGAATTTTCGTTTCCTATCAATAAATGAACAACTATTAGCGGTTAGAAAATGTTACCTAAAACGTTAGTATTAGTTCGCTAAATAGAATACCAATTTCCACAACAAATATTCTATCTGAATCAAGACATCTCTTCAAAGATTAAGTCAATTGTGAAGGTACACAAACCGAACCAATATAGATCCGGCCAATGCTCAAAACCTCTTTCAGTTCTGTTACACAAAGTTGTTGTTTATGTAAACAAGATTTATATTATAACAGTCATTGAAACGTCGTCGCGTCGCCTTGTTTCACATGAAGAGTTAGTTGTGGGAACTTCTTTCGTTTCGAGATATAATGTACACAAGTGTTGCTCATTTCAAATACTTACTGTTAGTTATTGGACTGTATATTGTAATCGAAAACTATCACTTACATTAAATATCAATCTATAACTTTTCCAGACCTACACTACGCCATGGACTTTACTTGATCGATGATTTGTCAATATTATTTGCTATAGAATGTTGTTATTAAAAAAAATTAAAAAATCAGTTGCCTAAACTTTCCAATGATTATTTTATCTGGTGGGTGTGTAGATTTTTCAGAACTAAGTTTCACTTCTGTAATGTGGTGTACAAAAGAATACACAGTTTTTATCTGATCACGACTGCTGCGGCTGCCTGTCTTCACAGGCAGGATTTAATTTGCTCACACTGTTCTTCCATATGGATGAAGAATAACAGCCATAATAATGTATGGATCGACAAATTACGTAATATTTTGAATCTATTTGATACTATACATTTTTAATTAAAAATTATTTAGTTTCTAACCTAGAAAATGTAACTACTACAGTCATATTAAGTTTGAGGATTTGTAATTCAATCCGTCTCATTCGTTTAAAGTAAACTTACCTTAAAACTCATAAAGAAAATTTTCTTCTTCTTGAATCTTTAAAAAAATTTAAACTAAGAAGCTTTATAATGGAAAACTTTAGGGAAGTGACTTGATGAATTAACAATTACTACTTGCTCTAAAACTAGTAGTAGAATGTTTGAACTTCAGCAATCTAAACAAGCATTACAAAGCGTAAACAATAAACAGCGATGTCGAAATGGCGTCATCTCCTTCTACTTGAGACTCAGATCAATTACCGAGCAGCGCTGCCGCGGAAAGAAATATAAACGCATCTTACCTTCTGGAGGTACGTCGTATAGAATGGAAATATAAAATACAGCGTAATGTTTATAAGTATCACGGCATATCTCTCGACAATATTGCAAATTTTATAATCAAGCTCTGTAAATGAATAAATTCTTGACACAACAAACCACTGTGGGTCTAGATTTTTTAGACAGCATTGCATCGAATTACTTAGGGTCCGCACATAGAGAACCCGTAGGATTATTTCTAGTTTTCGTTAATTTCCCATGGTGTTGGTTCAACATCATAACTTTTTAAGCCAACGGGTTCATATAATCAAAACGAGAATATACACTAAACTAAAATGATGACTTGGTGAATTTTTCTCCATAAAAATAGCCTTTAGGGGGTTTTTAAATTTGAAAATGTTTGCCGTCATAATACTTCTTAAAATAATATTATTTCAACACCATGTGCAGAAATTTTATATTCTATTGGAATAAATTATTTCAATTACAATATATTATATATATATATATATATATATATATATATATATTATTTTTAGAAAAATCAAAATGAATGAAATTCAAATTTGTTTTGTGCTTTTTTTATGTAATAAATCACCGCAATTTTTTACCTTTTCATAAAGTTGCTACAAACCATTAATAATTTTCTAACCATGTGTAGGTAATATAACTTTATAATAAATATACTTAAGCCTAGCATTGCACAGAAGTGACCACAATAGATCCTTTGTTAGCAGCTTGCTACAAGCTAGACTCAACTCGGCCAATTAATTCTACCTTTATCCCGGATTGTAAACACCGGCATTGCTACGTTTTGTGCGTTTTATTGTCCTAGACTCGCAAGTATTAGGCCTAATACTGTAACAGCATTAAGTTATGTACTTATTAGTAAATACACTAAAAGGTTATTTGATAATGATGGATTGTTCGTATTATTGGTATAATTTATTCGGATATTTGCAAATATTAAACAAAGTTTCGAAAATAGGGATGAACTCTTGTTATCAAGTGATAAACCTAGAACAAAAAACGCAAAAAATACCAACACAATCTAGTAGATTAGATGTTTGGAACTAAAACTACAACTAGTAACACAAGAAAGGAACCCAGGGCTAAAACTAAGTCTGAGAGGACAAAAAAACTAATATTATATACAACTTTATAAGGAAAACCACAAATTAGTAAAAATTTACATCAACACAAGAAATATTAAACATCAAGTTGAAGCAACAATATACAATGTGAGAAACAGGGTATGTATCTCAATAGGGTGTACTCCATTACATCTTTTCTCTCGAATTTAACACGACTTTGTAATCACTCCCTGCGAAGAATTTCAGTCTTACTTAAGGAAGAAAAATGTGTATTAATGGAAGCCATAATGCCTTTCTTCCTAGATAGAATAAAACTCGAACACAAGTTCTCACAGAAATTACGTTTACTTAATCAAACGCGTTTCAACGAAAAAGTCGCCATCCTCAGTTATACATGAGCTACAATAACTAAACTCTAACTAACCTAGCACTTTGGCAACCTCGGTATAAAAAACTAAAGGGGCGTGACCTCAACCTACTTTCTAATATGAAGGCGTTAACAAATACCTCGCGTCATTCTAAATAACTTTAAATATCTAATACAATATTCTGAACATTTATTTCTTTCTATATTGTTTGATAGGATTTTTCGTCAGCTTCATTAATAACTATTAGCTTCAATTTTAATTTAATTATACGCCAGTTTCAATTATTTAATATTTAAGTATTTTTTAAATCTTTCCACTTTTCAATAAATTTATCATTTTTCACACCATTTACGATCGGCTATTTCCAAGTACGAGAGCATAGTAGGCCCAATCTGGTGTTCTTTTTGTTTGTAGTAATTCTTACACTTAAGATTTTTTGTCTCGCAATACATTATATATTAACTATGTATCCTCAAATGATGGCAAATGCCCGAATAATGATTAAAATACACTAATTTTGTGTAGCATAAATGTTTAATATATTATTAATTTTTCGTTATATTTTTGTACAATTTTGAACGTACTGAACTGAAATATATTTAATTCAAATAACAATTGTTTTTCCCTAGTAAACAATATTAGTTAATGCCATAATTTATTGTACTTTTTATATCCAATTTTCAGAAACTATAGAACTTATATATGAGTGTGCATGTGTGTTTTACATGAATCAAACCTGTTTTACCTATAAATTTATAATGACTCAAAATGTTTGAGGCATAGGTGGTCGCCCATAAAACCTAACTAATAAAGTTTTAAGAGCTTTAAAACAGGTTTGGATTTGATATAATAAAGTTTTATTAATTCCAGGTGAATAATGACTGTATATAGTTTTTACTCGGCGTCCAATGTGTGCTAACAACTCCTTAATAACTTTAAAAAAGCTGTATGAATGTAGAATTAATACAAATAATTATTTATGACATTAATTTATATTGCTTCAAGTTAATACAAAAAACTTTAGTTTGTTGAGATTATTCAATATAAAATATTAAGACAAACCCAGTGTCACCTGTAATAGAAATAATATGTTAAAAACTATGATGGATTTACTACAGAATTAAAGCTAAGGTAATAATTAACGGAATTAATTCTGACAACGTTTTCTAATTGAATTTATAAAGTTTTGATTACACACAGTGAAAATTATTTGTACAATTTGTTGTTTATTATAATTAACTGAATATTTAATATTATACACACAAGGGGGTAAGAGGTAAAAACATGTCTAACGTCGTAATTAATTATATCAATAATGTTTATAGTTTTTATTTCAATCTAATAATGTTTTTATTTTCTAACATATTCGAGGGTGGGGGGGAAGCGTTACTTTTTTTATGGAAATATCCATTTTGAGATCCTATGAGTTTATAAAAATGATTTTTGAAATGAAATCTGTCCAATTTACCACTACAGCTGTCGTCCTTCAACTAAAACAATGGAACCTATTATTATAAAATTTGATATGTGACCATAGTCTGACCATATCTCAAGTGTGGACAGCTTAAGGACTTAAAATAAATTTACTGTCACCATCTTTCCAAAAATAATGTTTCGGAAGTTATCATTTTTAAATTGTCTAAAGTTTAAAAATAATTGAAAAAAGAAAAAAATTTAAAATATAAAATAAAAAATTATTACCGCCAATAAAAACTAGATATCAATTATGAGTTACTCACAAGTAGAGCAATTTTTTTTCAAATATTTTTAATAAATATAAATTGACATCCATTTTCACTTTTTGACTGAACCGATATCTTTAAGGCGATGTTGAAGAATTGCTTTTGTTTCTTTCTTTAACTAGATATATAAGAAAGTCTGTACTATGTTCACAAGTTATTTCATTTAGTATAACCCTAAGAACAAACAACCCACATTTTACAAACAAATAAAAACAACAATCAACCTGCTAAAAAATATATATTTATAATTCAGTAATCTTAAGCTATATATTATAGAAGGATCATCTGGTCACATAATAATTCACGTGCTTGGAAGTTTGATTGTAAAAAACGAAAGTAACTGTTTTGTAAATGTTCTCCATTTTTCAGGAAATTAAACAGATTCATTATTTACAATTTAATATATTTAATCTTTTTCCACGAGGTCGTTGTACTAAAATGTTAAGAAAAGTACAAACGCGAATATCATGTTTTTTTAATTAAAATATTATCATTAAATTCCAGTTATTATGATCATTTAACATCAAATAATTTTAGAAACTATTTGTCTGCAAACTTTCTAAAATGATGTTCATACATCATACAAAAAAAGAATTTATTTTCATAAATAAAAAGTGCAATTGATATTTTAATATGTCGCGTATTTTAAAGTAATATTATTTAATAAACACAATCAGTCATGAAATGTAACTAAATAACGACGAACTGATTAAAGTTGGAGACTCAAAAGTTGTGAACATTCAGCACATGACGAATACCTTTTGTTTTTATTACTCGGACCCTTAACAAACTTCTAAGCACCTTCCCAGGGGAACATCCCTAGTATATTTACCCACTGTGTTGG
Source organism: Aphrophora alni (assembly GCA_963513935.1). Lineage (NCBI taxonomy): Eukaryota > Metazoa > Arthropoda > Insecta > Hemiptera > Aphrophoridae > Aphrophora > Aphrophora alni. The sequence continues at coordinate 97,485,480 of OY740766.1, forward strand.
CTTGTCAACCCACTCTACACCCCCCCCCCCCCCCCGACTCTACCCTACACATATATGCCTACATTAGATCCATTATATTCAAGAGACTAGCAGTGCTCATGCGAATAATTTACACCGAGTATTTCAAACTTCTTTTTTCAAAGTTTTAAACAAATATTTAATTGTAACTACATTCACTGCATTTGTGTTAGTGACTTGACTTTCAGGACATCGTACTGTACTTCTTTCTATTTTAGAGCCCCGCTTACTTTCCACAAGTAGATACAGTACTTCAGTTTTCACAACCATGTATAGACATTCTCTATCAGTTAATAAAATTTGTATAAAGTTAATAATTATAAAATGAAATCATACTTTTCACGTGAGAGTAAATAACTAAAAATCAAAAATGAACTTTAACTGTCATTAAGAACTCGATTTTGTACAAAAATTTCACTTTTTATTTATAGAAATACAATAATTTCGTTATTTAATAGTATACGTAAGAACAATATATTGAACAGAAATAATAAATAGTAATAATAATATTCATCCACAATACCTGTGAATTAGTTTTGATTTATAGTCTAAACATAACCTTAAAATAATAAATTAGAAAACACCTGTTAAGTAAAATCATGTGGTGGTTTAGATAACTGCGTAATTATTGGCAGGTTTTATACATAGTTGAAGTAAATCTTAATTTTGTAACATTTTTAGGCAGGAAATACAAACCATGAGAAATTCCACCTGTTTATGTCCAGAAATAGCTGCCCTAAGTATTCTCAAATGTTTCAACATTCTCATTCTTTTTTACATCTCTATCGATAAACACTTAACTTATCTATATAATATCAGGGACAAATAACTCTGTTACAATCTTAGAGTTATTAAAATTTGTAAAATAAATTTATTATAAAGTTTTGAGTATTAACCACAATTTTTGGACAATTTTATTCGTTTATTTCTTCGTCGTGATAAAAGAGGGACCAATTTTTTTTTAATTTCTCACATATACGAGTAGTATGGACAAAATATCGAATCAATCTAGGAAGTCTGTCGTATGTGCAATGTTCTACAACCCAAACGCGTGAACCAATTTTAATGAAATTTGATATAGAATCATATTTTGGCTTTACATCGAAAAGATTTTTCATTGATTTTATTCAACGAGGATCCACTGATTATGTTCAAATTTTATTTCTCGGTTGGTTTTTATTTATTTGGTTTTGAGATTGGGGAGTAAGGAAGTTGTGCAATGTTTTTTCACTGTTTATTTACAAAGAAAACTGTAAATTTTAACTATAAGTAGGTCTATAAGTCTAATTTAAAATTCGTATTTTTGTTATCTTTTTTATTTTTTTTTATAGACACTACAGCGTAGATAATTCAAAATAAAACAGAACCGAGAAATACAACTCACGTAAAACTCCAGACATATGTACGAAAACTTTTAATAAAGTCTATTATTATGATCAGCAACTTATGTAAACCTAGTTGATTTACTAAATTCTAGTTTGTTTTTATGGATAATATGATGAATCAGTTGTTAATAAACTTGTGAAAGTGGTTGCTACTGTAACGAATGTTAACTCAAAAAATATTCCTGATACATTCACTTGAATTGCGAAACTTTTTCAAATTATTGTATTTCCAATGATCATCAAGCAAGAAAAGTAACACAATAAGTTTCTGTAAAATTTCTTTAGTAGAGATCAAAACAATAGCTGTCGATTTCTCATATCACATTTTATACGAGATCATGGGTCAGACAACCACATACAGGAGTCAATATTTTCTTTAAAAATTAATTTTATAACTAATTAATAAGTTAAATAAAAATTGTAATTAGTGGAAAACTTGGATTATTTAATCATATAATTAGTTCGTCTTCCAAGTTAAATCTACATTACATAAAATTACCAGTATTATCCTAATGTCACATTCTTATGACTTATAGATTAAAGTACAGTCTATTGCGCATGTCTCTCGTTGATTTTGTTAACATATGACAGTCTTGTTTTATTTCAAACTCCTTACGTTACCTCAAGCTACGTGTTAAGAGTTACGTGCTTCGCATCGAGTTACGAGTTACGTGTTAAGAAAAACCCATCTTTGAATTAATTTATCAAAAATTGATTTATTGTACGTGTTAAATTTATATAAAAACCTGGCCTAAATAATGTAAGATATTCATTACTCTTCTACACATCTAGAATTTTCCAGAATCAATATTTCAAAATACAACATTCCCTTTATACTACCGAACTAAAATATATCGGGTGTTGAAAAATAGAGGTTTCAGTCCAAGAACAAGAACAAATGTAGACAGTAAAATAGCACTAAAATCATTACTGTGCTAATCCTCCCAATCTGGTTAGAAATAAAATGAATAAGTTGGAATACATCTTAGACAAGGAAAATTAATTTATTGATTTAAGTTTATAAGTGACTAACCAAGATGAACTGAAATTACCGAATTACTAAATAATAAAAAAATATTGGAATACCGAATAGCATAATGAAGCAATCGCTTGTGCAAAAACACACTTCTTTAATCTAAATATAATCTTAGCTAGAACAACCCTATGCTACGGCAGTGAGGTATGAACAAAAGGTATTTTGAGAATTTCAACATGCGAAATTATGTATATCCTCTTAACAATAGTTTATACCAAAGGACACTACAAAATAAAGATATTCTGAAAAGTAGAGTCGATAGTGAATTGAATATTTAACTGTCAGGATAACTGGAAAGGACATGCACAAAGAATAGAACATAAAAGACTGCCGAAGTAAATTCTTCTGTACCAAACGGGAGGAAGAAGATCAATAGGACGTCCGATGAAGAAATAGAAGAAAAGTCAAGAATATATCAAGCCACTTGACCGAATTGTACACAAGTTGCAAGGACGGAATTCGAGGATGATAATTTGGTTTGTTAAAACGGACGCTGAAGATCAAAAAGACACAAATCCATTTTCATAAATTTCCAATTTAATAGGACGATTATTTTTTCAATTTGTTTATTAGACGCTAAGTTTTAGTTGTAGATCTTCTACAATTTCAAAAACGTTTGGGAGCCACTAACTATAAAGGATTGCATATTTTAATCAAAATACCAATTTATAAATCACCTTAAAATATTATTGAAATTTATAATCAGAACAAACATATAAGTTTAATTTTGAACATTTTGACGTACACCATCTGAAAGTCGCCTTTTTATGTTTCCAAAATTGACTTGTATACAAAACGTTGCCTAATAGTGTTGCCTAGCTCAATTTTTGTTTGTCTCATGATATTAGTTTAAAATTATTTAACCGTTTCTGAACTTTTTGGACACCGGGTATTTTATACCAACAATTTTAAAAAATACTTCTTAATTGCTACATTAAACTCGTATGTTTAGTTAATTTATTATTAACTTCCAGGTTTCAATAAAATAAAATGAAAACAACTCATTATTTTTATTATATAAATTAATATTGAAATTGTAAATGCTTCCTACTTCAATAATTGTAATAGTTACTCCAATATTTCGGTATTAATGGCAGCATAGTTTAGTACTTCCTAGATGACTAAATGGTATTTTAATCTAACCCTCTCGGGGAAAGCAGTTTGCCCTTGCATTCTCTATGAATTCACTAATTAGACAAACTTACTTCCCTCCCCAGTCCCAGCAGTGTTTACTTAACATTAAATAATATTAGAAATTGCTAACTTTATTATATTTTTAATAACTGTATGCATTGCTATTCCCGGTGGAATAATATTTAAACGACCATTGAAATCCATATTAAACTTTTCTAAATTATCACCGCTGTATAAAACTCTCATTATCCCAGCCAGTAAGTTTATACGAAGTTGTAAGTTTACAGAAAAATTTATAAACTAAAATTAATTCAAAATGTAGTTTCCCTTATAAATAAAGTCGTTATGAACTTATATAGTAACTGTAAATAAAACATATTTCTTCCTAATTAATATACTATCCTAGTTAGTATGCTATAACAACAATAAGACAGACAACTTGTAAAAGGTATTTGAACTGATGTTTAGGAGCGTTTATTCTCGAGCATACTACATGTCATTGTAGCCAACCTACCGATATTACAAAGGTAAGGCAACTAATAAATAACACATATCACCATAGTAAAGTAACAATAATATTACCAGATTTTTCGAATCTCTTGTAGTTCTCTTTAGATTTGAAGCTATTTTATATACATTAGTATTATGCTTAATGTTAATTAAAATGGTAAAGGATTTCCTGGATCATCCTGAATATATTTTCACTGACAAATCTAAAAACACATCCCTATCTAAATAATTGTAACCCTAGCATATTATCAGGTCATACTATGTTCTACATTGTAAACTATTTAAAATCTTTATTGTTTCATTGCATTGAATTTAAACCTGGAGATGAAATTAACAGGCTGCGAGTAAACCTGTTAAAAAGTAGGCGGAAAGAATAGAGTGTTGAATATTTCACATTCAATCTAAATATTCATTTCAAGCGGAGACACTTCAAACATTCTACAGGTCTTTGTAATTGTGAACATGTAATGAGTTTTATGTTAGTTACATGAATATATGTTTGTATTTTACTTTTTAGTCGTTTGTATGTCCCACGTTCCATGTAAAGTTCATTTTAAAAACACAATTGTAAGGCTTTAATTTTAAATTCCAGAAAAAAATTGCTGTTTTAAATATTAGTTAACTACTGAAATTGTCTTTTAGTTTTATAACGTTATTTCGTTTACAATTCTTCGAACTTAAACTTTTGCTGAGATGACACAGGATTATTATTAAATAACTAGTTATCATTAAGCTAATACACACAAACAAAAAATACTTAATTTTAGTAGGCTAAGTACTTACATCAAAAGCAACCCATTAGTTTTAATTTCTTCACTACAGTTTTACTGTTTAGCTCTAATATATAAACTAAAAAAACACATAATATTTATTTTTTCTGATGACGATTATACCGAAAAACTCGAACAAGATAAAAACTAACCAAGACACTCCTTTTGATGTAACTATAACTATCATATTAATGAAATCTGGACACAAGGCACATAAAAAACACATACAAATGTTTATTTTAAGTAGCAAATATCGTCAACTTAAATATCATCAAAATAAATTACAGTTAATTCTAACCAACAATACAAAAAAAATTAGTGAACTTTTGATAATATGCAATACTGAACTTTCCTGATGTCAAAGATTACTTCAGTAAATTTTGAAAATTATTCGCAACATGTACCATTCTTTGGCACGTTATTTCAGTTAAAACTTTCACATCTAAATTTTATCAAATTTACTTTTATAAATTTCGTATACAAACAGTCTTGCCTCGATCCATAGCTCATTTTGTAATTTTACCGACGTCGCAAAATATAAGATTGTGACCCAAGCTTTCGTTTTAGGTGGTCTATGTATGTTATTTATGTACTAACTTGGTTTATGATCGTTACTTGTTGTGCTTATTTCCCCACAAATGTGGTGTATTGTAATGAAACTATGATTTGTGTCTTCGCTACTATAAACAGCACCAGACGGTATTTCATTCCTGTCAACGTCCGCTTTTCGTTACGCTCTGTTTCCCTCTCATTCATACCATTAAATTTTTCACCACATAAATTGTGCAACGTATGAAAAAACATTTTTATTGTTTATATCATTTTATGTACAATCTGTAAATTTAAAGTACCGCTATAAACTCGTCGATTATCGTCATGCGAATTTGTCAAAGCGGTCCGAATGGAATCGTTCTCAACTCTAGCCAGTTCAAGATTTGCAGGAAAGACACTAAATAAAACCGAAACCGAGAAGAAAAGAAAATTATAACAAAAAACTTTCATTTTGAAATTGAACGTACATTTCTATTATGATTGAGATTTTTCTTCGTTTTTTTATAGAAAAAAAGTAATAAATCATTCCGTAGTGAAGTTATTGTGTATGCATTTTTCATTTGTAGATAAGTTTATATACATCAACTACTACAACATACAAATTTGTTTAATTATATGCCCTCAAAACATAAGAATTGACGGAAATAAATTTCTGTTTGAATTTTTTGGTTACTCACACTTTCGTAGTATAGAAAAATTATCTGATAGGTTAAAATCGATGTCGACTATTTTTGCAGATAAAACGTTTTTGAGGTCCAAGAGTCCAGAAAAGGTTTTTTTTTAGTAATGTCTGTCTGGCGTCTGTGTAATGATCTCCATTACATTCATAAAGTGTTACATAAAATTCTTTATATGCACTCATACAAAATTATTACAATTATTGGCATAAATCAAACTGTCCAATGGAGAGAAACGTTCACAATCTCTTAACTATTATTTCAGATATAATTATTAAAATCAAATATTTCTAAATTATGTACTGTAATTTCACGGATGAAGCTATTTTACACGTGAATGGGACGATTAATAGACACAATTTAGGAATGTAAAACCAATCGTAATTTCTGTTTGCTTTAGTGTTTAGAGCTCTCACCGTGTGTGCAAAAGAGACTTCTGGTTAGATCCCCGTGAGGTTTTCAAAAAAGTTTCGGTGTTGGCCCAGCAACGTGAAGAAAAATAATCATCTAGGATTAGTAGCGAATCCTAATCATGAAAACGAGAATTACGGTGATGAAACCGTAACTAGTAGTAGGCCTACCAGGCCCACGACAGTTGTCCCGTTAAGGTTTAAACAAAATCTAATATTGATTGTTTTTAATTAAGTGAAACACTAAGCCTTTTGTCTTATTATTATTTCATAAAAATATTGCAACTGGACTATGTAATCTAAATCTTACATCTTAAAACTGTAAATAGCATTCCTTTCCTTAATATATCTCCATAGTTTATTGTGCTTGTTGCGATATTCTTAATAACAAGTTACCAGACTGGTCGATACTAAATAAATGGTGTAAAAACATTGCACAAACTTTCTCACTCATCTTTCCCAAAAACTAAATATAAACTAATTAAAATTAATTGTCATCAAAATTGTCAGTTTGGTAGTTGTCAATCTAAAAGTAAAAATGAAGTTCGGACTCTGTCATTGAAATTTATATATATATATATATATATATATATATATATATATATATATATATATATATATATAAGGGCCTACACTCACTTGGTTTGTGCCAAAAAATCAAGTTTTAAATGAAGACGGTTAGGGTTCATTTTCGTTTTTTGACTGAAGCGTAATATTTATTTACTTGCAATTTTACACAAGATTTAAGTTTATAAGCTTCACAATACATTAAAATTTGAACGAAATGAGTAGTACCGTTTTTTGATAAAATACGTATTTAATAACAGCTATCACTGACTTTTTTATTCTTTTTTGCCAATAACTTACAAAACCGAGATTTTTTTAGAGACGTTGGCAGTTTTGTTTGGTCTTACAGGTGAAACATGTTTATTTTCTTGAGTAAAATTTTATAACAATCATTAGAGTCGATTTTTAGAAAATCATAAATGAAAAAATCCAGTATTTTAAAAGGATATTTGAAAACAATTATTTATTTATAAAAATTACGCGATTCATTTTAAACAGCAAACACATAAAAGATCTGTCAGTAAAAGATATATCGTCCAGTAAAGAAAACACGATTAACTACTGGACATTTTCCGTGTTATAAATATTTCAAATTTACTGTCTTTTTAAAATAAAACTATTTGAAGTAAAGAATTTCATAAATAAAAACTAAAGAAAATTTTTAGAACAATGAGATGTATGATTTTCAGGATTCAAAACGTCACTATTATTTAATGATAACTCTGTATACAATTATACTTGATACGTGTTACATAACAACAAAGACCTCCATACTCCAAAATACTTGCATCGAAATGCTGATATTAATTATTACTTTACTCTTTGAATTTACTGACAATCATTGAATTTGATCTCCTTTCGATTCATGTAATCACTATGAACTAACTCATATATACAGTATTTACAATTTTTAACTTCATGTGAAGTTTTATAAGCCTAAAAACTACATTTTCAAGTTATTTCTTTACATAACGTAGCCACTGGAGTTTGGTTATAGTTTAGTTATTGTAGCTCATGTATCACTGAGGATGGCAACTTTGTCGTTGAAACGCGTTTAATTAAGTAAACATAATTTTTGTGAGATCTTGTGTTCGAGTTTTTGTTCTATCTAATGATTTTATTGATGTATACATTAAATTAAAATTGAATAATCTTACTACATTGTAAAACTCCAGCAGATTGTTTTTAAGGAGCCTATGGAAGTTGGACTATGATTGAAACTCTCGTAACGTAGATTTATCAATTAAAGTCATTATCTCATTAACCGTTTCTACATAAAAATCATTCTTATTAATACTTCTTAAATTTTGTAATGTTTATATTTTTTTTAAGTAGCGATTAAAACCCGTGTATCAGAAAACTGTTTTATTTTTATTTTTAAAAATGCGACAATTGAAAATATAAAAGAGAGCCTGCGAACGCGTTACGCTCGTAGGCAGCGTGAACTCTGTAGAGTTTAGAAGAATTCTCCAAGACGCATTTATTTCAAGTGTGATTTTAAAGTACAGTAGTAGACGAAAAAATAGGGTAAGTTTGGTAATTATTTAAAATTCGGCATCCGTATCATGGCTTCAGGAACCCGAATATATTATTTTAGACACGCTGTCCGTCTGTCCTCGACGTAGTCTGTATGTAAACACGATAGCTGCCACAGGAATAAAGATAGAATCGTGAAATTTGGTATAGTCTGTTCATTTAATTAGCGGCCATTTTACACTTTTTTGTTCATATCTAGTATGTAATTCGACTTATAACACTCTAAATTAGACACAAATGTGTCCAACCCCACCTCTCTACGATAACAAATACCAAATTTATTGTAAAAATAATTTAATTTTGAACTTTAACTTTCCCAAGAAGTTTATTTACGAGACCCAACGGAGCCGAGTCACTGACACAAAAAATAGCGAGTCAAGCCTTCTTTACATATGTACAACTTCTGGTCGAAAAACTGGCACAAATTAAGCGAATAGAGACTGTATATTTACACAGCTATGCGTCTCGTTAGAATCAAACCTATCTTTAGAAAGCAATTATTGCAAAGTTCATAAAACCTGTGTAACGACTGTAATAAACAACCTTACCCTACTGGGTGACACTCCTATACAATGTCCAACTATTACATTGTATGATGGAGGGGGGCAAGTACCACGATGGCGCCGGTCAACTTGTTATGTCTGTCGGCTTTTTTATCGTGAACGTCTAGAATTGACGTTTCATTACCTCATCGTTACCTTCATAACCAGCTAATAAAACCATAACACAAAATAGTTTTTAAGCTATATTGAAACTGCAGTTTTTGTAAGTATGAAAAAATGTTGTAATTTATAAATTTGCACTAATTTGTAATTTATACAAATATAATTTAACTAACGTAGCCATATGTAATTTATACGTTAAAAGAGTAAAACTTTATGCCTCAGTACATAGCAATAAAATTCAACTTTACTAGTATTCTTTACCATCAGCTGAGTCAATAATCATTATTAATTGAAAGAGTTCATACTTCATGTGCAACTGTCGACACTACCATTCAACTTTTGTGTGAAAATCATTTAAATTTCAAATAAATATTTAAAATACTCATATGTTTATAAACTTTATTTTAAATACAACAATTTTCAGTTTATTTGTAGTTTTTTTAAATAACTCTCGTTTCACAGATAAAATTCAACTATATAGTGAAACAAACATTTGCTTTGCTCCACAGTTTTCATATAAAATAATTTAAACAATCAACTTGTTTTTCTGGACTTCGACAATTAATGTGATAAAATATTAAAGTTAAGAAGTATTGGGCTGATATTAATGTATTTTGGTGCATCGCAGACCTTCACCTTGGTATAAATACCCGTATATGCTTATCACTAAATATGGTCCTACTGTAGGTTCCAGGTTCACCTTTCAGTACGGAAAGTCCATAAGCGATATAAATCCAATAGGGCTTCAGAGCTACTAGCTATCATGAAAATATCATCGCGACTATTATTTCACCCGGTTGTACAATCGGCCAAACGTAAACTGGCACTTGGATTTGGCAAGCCGAGGCGACGGACTTCGGGGCGAGGGGAGGGTGGAGGTGCAGGTATAAATACTTTCGGAAATCATTGACTAGAAAATTGCAGTTTTACATAAACAATACCAAAGAAAATTAAAATATAAGGTATTAGAGAAGATAATTTTAACACCTTAATATATTAATCTACTCATTTAATTTTTGTACGATTGTATGATATTTATATTTATTTCCATCTGCTTTAAGTAGTTACATAATAATAAAAGTTATCAAAATAAACTAGCTAAACTATATAAACAAGTAAAATTATATAAACTTTTTAAACAGTAACAATTAAATTAAAGAAATCAAATTTAATACAGGAATATGTGTATACACTTCAGCCACAACTCTTTCCCCGCGGAAGCATTGTTGACAGTAGCTGATGTTTTCAGAAGGTCGAATACAGGTTTTCTACCCAGTAGCCAAGTGCCAGTTTACGTTTGGCCGACATTACTTCTCTCTTCTTGGCTTTTTATTAATATTGCGACTTATTTGTTTACTTCAAATGATCCGGCTATTTTTTTTTTTTTTTTTTTTTTAATATTAAATTAATTAATCTCTTTTTATTTTCGTACAAGCCTACGCCAAACTCATACCTTCACAACTATAGAGAGTTTTTTTAATTTGGATTAATTGTTTATAATTTACTTTTATATGTTTCAAACATTCCGCTATTAGATTTGATTTATAAATTACCTTTTTTCACGTAACTTTATATTTAACGCGTTCACTGGCGCACCGAAAAATCAGATGTTTATTTTGTAAACTATTTATATACTTCCCATTAAACATTAAAAAAACTGTAATTGTTAAAAAGCTTAGCATGAATAGGGATATGGTTTATACTTTTAAAAGTTAGTCATTCAAAAAAACAGAAAATTATAATATTAAAATAGTTCATTGTAACTTTACTAGTATTTGTAATATCTTGCAAATTAATACATGTAGTAAATTTAATTATCTTTCATTTACCAAGTGAAAGTAAAAGGATCAAAAATTTGAGGATATTATGAATTAAACATGTCTATGATTCCTCTCTAGGCTACTACGAATTCTTTATGATAAAAATAAAATTATAAGTATTTTGATTTCAAAAATATATTGTAAAATATTTCTTGTAATTGTAAAACAAACATAATAATACAAAATACTTATATACGTATATGAGTTAAAACACTTATAGGTATATAAGTGTATGTATCAATGTGCATAACTAAGGACAATAAAATTTGTTTGTAACTCTTTAAAGATTATTTATTTTAATCACTACAACTCGCAAATAGTTACTGAGGATTATGACATTGTCAACGACAAGCGTTTACAATTGTATTGTTCGATTTGTGGGATTAACGTGTACTTTATTATAATTGTTTTTATTTTTTTAATTGTTGGTGTGTTTTTAAGCAAATCATATACTTCTTAAAAGTTATAAAAGGAAAACTATCTAGTTACACAGGGTAGACCCGTCTTGCATGTGTGCTACTACGCTACAGGCTGGTCTGGCTCCTTCGATGTATCGGTACAATACCTGCTTGACACCGTAACATTTACAGGTTGAATAGTTAGACCATCCACTGAATGGTGAACTTGATACCAAGAGTTGATCAAATGAAACTTACGTAAAAACCTTTTTAAATTGCCTTTTCTATTTTGAATATTTGGATCTTCCTTTTCAATCACATTAAACAAATAAACCGTCTAACTAAATTTGCAACATTAAAAACAATTTGTTTTTTATTAATAATTCTCTTTTTTAAAAAAATTATTTCATTGATCAGTGATTGCAGATTTCAAATATATTGTGCTGGGTCATTGTAAATACTATAGATCAGATCAATTTTTTTTAAATTAAATTTTAATTCTAAAATCGGACCGACGCCATTTTTTAATTGTTAAATCATTATATATATTTACATATATAACACGTTTGTCCAATTGTGTGTAAAACTACCCTACATACTAATTTTGAGCAACGTCGGGCACAAATTACCATTTCTAAACCCTTTACTAAACCTTAAATACATGCATACGTTATACTCCTATGGGTAAGATCAGTGTACAATTTATAGTATCACGTTCCAATGAGGAAAATCACAGTTTATACAATTTCCATATTAAATTCGCTAAAACTGAGAGAAACCAAAAGGAGACGTTAGCAGAAATGCAATTCCTTCGGGTGCTGTTTAAAAACCGACTCGTATCTAACAGTTGTAAAAATAACATTTAAAACATAAATCATAAATATTATATCTTTGAAACTTTGTGTTTTCTGGAAAAATAACCTAAACTATAAAACATTGAAAAACCTTGAACTTCTCCTTTAAAAGTGTAGGGTTTCTGCGGCAACACTTCATGTCGTTAAGGCTAGAAACTCCCATTTGATTACCACAGTCAATACATTGCCAAACTGAAGTATAATGTGAACTACGAGATTGTCTCTCTTATGAAATCTTCATTTTCTCGGAATTTCATTCGTACGAGAGAACATTGGTGAGTGACATATTTAAAAATGTTATTCCGTATTAAATATTTTCCGCGATTCCCAAGTCATGAAGATGATGAGTACAATTCTTTATGACGAATAATATATTTTGCAATTCATTTAAAAGGAAAGATGTTGGTGTCAGAGTATGCTACACGTAGAAGATGGATAAATAGGTTTGACACATGAGTAAGTTTTCAGGGTGGGGGTAGATCGCTGTTACAGATCTTTCACCTCATTGATAGAAACTGTCTGGAAATATAGCTATTGCAGCCACTCACATAGCAAAGTGGTTGGGATTCGAAACCATCAAATATTTTCCCTAGAACACGTTATTACCCCTCCAGTAATTTTTGTTTGTTATTGTTTTTTAAGCTTTCACTAACGTACTTTTACAACAACTGAAAATAAAATCTGAAATTTCAAAATGGCAGTCGTTGAAGTAATTTTTGGAAATAGGTTCTCACCTGCCCACCCTAAGATAACGACCCGTATAAGTTTAATGTCTACGAATTTGAAATTTTCGTAGTATAATATGAAAATGTGTTTTCTATAATAAACAACAAAAGATTTATCCTACAAAATCTTTTGTTTACCTCATAATCTAAAACTTACATGAATAATAAATTATCTAGTAACACAAAGTTTAGTTTGGTTTCAATTAAATATGGTATTTAGGATTAATTTAATTATTCATTGAATATGTTTGTTTCTAAAATAAAATAAAGGACTGTTAAATTAAATAAACTGTGCAAAAATATTGCACAAACTTTCTCACACACCCAGTCATAATCGAAATACTAACCAAACAAAAATATTCGTAGTAAAAATGTAAATTACCGGTAGTTGTCAGTAAAATAATGAAAACAAACCATGGACTCCCAGCTAGATTTTATAGATTATTTTAAACTTAAATAAGGCTTAAACTTGCTTCACTTGTGTCATAATATTACATCAAGTTTAAATGACGGCGGACAAGGTTAGTTTATGACTCATTAAATAACTTTTCCTATAATACGTACATGTCAGAAAGTAAGTGTACAGAAGTTTATTTTTACAAGCATTGCTCGTTTTGTGAACTGTGGCGATCTGCTCTTTAAAAACAAACTGTTTTACAAAATAACATTGAAAGATATTTGGGTTTTAAGACAAAAGTGTTTACTCTTTATACGTGCTTAATGTAATTAATTTAGAAATACTGTCTCGCTTTATTATATTTTTTCTTCTTTTCAAACTGCACTTTGTATGTACGTTTTAATACCACAAACTGAAGATAATCTCCAATGCGTTTATTACAAAGAACATTCAGGAATTTTTTTTTGCACTTGATTAACTTAGTCAAACAAACGTTTGATTTGATCTCGATTTGTGGTTTGAACTCATCTGAAATCGAGCCCTTCAGATTATTAATATTATTACTTGGTTCCATTGCAAAATAAGAGATACAGTATTCAAAGTTAAATCGTCTTCGCTGTTAAACAACTGTAAACTTGTGTTTAAATTTCGACCTTGATTCATCCGGAATCTATTGAATAGACAAAGCCTACTGGAAACTACGGCGTTAATAGTTTTTCTCCATAAGCTGTTGTTTTAGTCAATCCATAGATACTTATGATGTGACAGCAGTGGCAAATGGCATGTCAGTAGAGGGATATGTTTTGGCAAGGCATATGAAAACAGTTCAGAGCTGCAGTATGGCAAGTGATTTCTTCCGATATATTTAGAATCCAAGTCGTACTCGGAATATTATTAGTTTTACTTTACTCTCCTAGAAAGAAAAAGATCCAAAATGATTGAGAAAAGTAAGTGAAGAAGAGGATGTCATTGTAAGTGTAGGTTAGGTTAGAAGTTCCCTAACACAGTTTTTATCACATTAATTATATACAGTATACTTTTCTGGTATTCCTAGCGTTGTCTTTTTAATATCTATAGCCTACTTGTGATTTGGTGTAACTCAATCTTCAAAAATATAAATTGAAAAAAGATAAATCATTTTTAATACACATTTTCTCTGAAATTCGTCAAATAATGACATAGAAGACAAAATAACGAATCACGGAGGATTATATACCCAAAACAATTATCTTAATATTACCAGAAATATAAAATATTACAATCAACAGTTCAACAGCGGATTCAAAATTAAATTATGGAGCAAAAATGCAGCGACGATATTAGTCTACCTATGTGAAAGTAATTTTAAACAATTAATTGACATACGGCCTTCAACTGTAACGTAGGAGCAGGGAACTTAGGAAATCTGTACAACAAGTCGAAGGCACTGAATAGTCTTTCATCTATTGTGTCTGCACTCTATCCAATGTGCGATAAACCATGTAAGTCCCACATGTTTACTTAATGCTTCGTCTACCCCTCTGCTGTATGTACCCCCTCCTTGCAATATTCCGCAGCTTTAATATGAAGTAGTTACTCTCTGACAATATCTTTAAACCCATATTTCTTTATTACGGTAGTTATGATATGTTTATCAAAACTAATCACTATATCTTCATTATTTTTATTGATGAAATACAATTACTTACTTTTTGAATGTTCGATCAGTCTTAGATAAGACAGAAACGACAGACTTAGAATAAATTCACTTTGAATTAGTAACACTTACAGTAACTTCAAACTACAATGTATGTATGAGTCTCAATAAAAATAATATAAATAAATCCAATTCAGTTTAACTTGTTTTCTACTAAATAAATTCCCTAGAAATACTCGTAGATTAGATTAACTTTGGAAGATGTTTATAAAATTAGTAGTCACTAGAGGGAAAACATTTACAACAGTAAACATTTAAAATTAAATCGTCTCCCAATTTTTTCTGGAAAGTTTATGTCGTAGTATGTAGAATAAAATTTAATTAAAACAAATCTTTATTACCGGTATGTGCTTTAATATTAGCTTTATTTTCTTTTGGTTTTATATAATTGTTAAATATTGTTAAATATTAAAAATGCAAAAATAAATTTTAAAAAAGAAAATCATCCAAAAAAGACAAAAAAGATTGTATCCAAAATAGTAAAAATTCTAATTGCTTTCTAAAAAACGTTATTCAAAAACGTATGAGATCATTAGGCCTACTCGGTACTACAAAAATTCTAAATTCAGGGACGCACTTTTGTGAAACCCATTAGTTCGTGAAAAATGATGTAATTGGTGTAAATTAAGTTGAAAATAAAATAAGAAAAACTTCATTATTAATATGCATAAAAGCGTATGCGTTATTGATTTCTTTACTTTGCCGTTTCCAACTTGTCTCCATTTATTTCATTCTATATTTTATAATCTGCAATTTGATTAGTTTCATCCCACTATATATTCGTTGAAATAAAAATCTTTTGGAAGCGCTAATCCTTTAGACAGTACAAATAATAGTATATTTCATCACTAGGACCAAAAGTGAAGCTTTTCAATACAAGCTCAAGTTTAACCGCCGAGGTCAGAAAATGAGCGAGGATCAAAAAGCTTCTTTTGGTCCAAGTGATGAACTATAATTTTTGTAATACTGCAAATAATATAAGAAATCAATTTCACAAAAAACTAAAATGTTATAACCTATTTACCTTCAAATCGATGGTAACAGCTGTTTTAACGGTCATTTACAATCGAGAGTGTCGGTTTTATATATGAGAGAGAGAGAGAGAGAGAGAGAGAGAGAGAGAGAGAGAGAGAGAGAGAGAGAGAGAGAGAGAGAGAGAGAGAGAGATATGCTTTCCAATCGTTAATTAATTCGTTTAAACGAAGTAACAGTTGATGACCTCGACCTCAGTTGATGTTTTAGGTCCTAGGACCTAAAAGAACAACTTCTGGATATAACTTACTTTAATAAATCCATGTTTTAAATTTTGAAGATGATATCCAAACTTTGAATTTGTTTTGATAGATGGTGTCTTTTTGGTTCAGATTAAAAACCAAACAATTTAAAAATAACAAATCTGCAGTTAACCTGATTTTCATACTGTTTTAGATATTTTTTTTTATTTATGAACTTATGCGCTCCGTTACCAAATTATTTTTAAAAAATCAGAATATTAAAACATTTTGAAAAAAGTTGATAACTAAGGGGAACTTTCACAAACATTTCTCCATTGAGAACTATTAACTTAGCGTCATCTCAGAATTAAATTTACAATTTTTTCGTTCCCCCCCCCCATTTTAATTACACTAACTTACATGAAAATATTAATAACTTATTAATTCACTTATAACGTTTCATTATTACTAGAAATTATAACTGCTTCAGCAAACATCGAGTACAGTCGTGTACTTCTGAAAAAAAAACTTTATTTTTATAGTACACATTATTAACAAGTAGATATCTTTTGATTGTTATGTAAATTGTATAAGAATTTGCTACGTCTTGTCGTGAAAAAAATTGCTTTAACGTACAATTCAGAATAACAGAGATGTTTATTTATTTATAACCAGGCAAAAGTAATTTACGTAATTTAGTTGTCATTCATTTTGTTATTGTGAAATAAGCTGTAATTTGTGATACCTATTCCGGCACTCTATCATTTGTTATAGTACAATCTAAAGAAACTAGTGGTAACTTGTTTTTAACTCAGAATGACAGCCGTTTTCATTCCTCGTCATTCTTCTTGTTTCAATAATTTTTACAATATAATTTCTTTTAAGGAAATCACTTATTTTCACTAACAAAATACTGTTATGAATGATTTATACCACAGACTATAATAGGCCTATAATGAATGGAAATGTTGTTATAGTATAAAATACTTTAATTCATACAAACGAGTTCGCCATCAACTCAGGACGTCAAGTTTCATTATGACAAATTGTAACAATACAGGACTAAATCAATTCAATTCGTAAATTCACAATATGGTAAAATATATTACTATTTATACAATGTAAGAGTCATCTTATTTATTCTTTAATACAAACTGTAAATTATTTTAATGTGCCAAACATTTTCTTCCCTTGATGTTTAAAAGTGAAATCCCTCTCAGTTTACATCCTTATAAAAAAGGTTTAGTTATTTTACATACAAATTTAGTTAGCATAACAACCAAATAGTAATGCATACTTAAAACAGCTAATTATGTCCATTACTTTTATAATTCAGTACAAAGATAGGTTAGCCCTAACAGAGATCAAATTGATACAATTTATAAAAGTGTTTTAAATTTGATTTTGTGATTTTACATACAAATTAAATTGCAATAGCAATCAATATAAGAATGACTACTTAAAATAGCTGATTAGGTCCAATACATCATACAAAACATTTTGAAAATAAATGTTGAAATGAAAATAGTTTTTTTTACTAATATTTAATAAAAAATAATCAATTTAAATTTTGTCTATACAGAATTCACATGGTCCAAATTTATATTATAAATACAAGTAGAGTATGAACACTCTCCAATTATTGTTTCTTTATTACATGGTTTTTAACCTAAATATGTATAAAATAATGTAATTACTATTTTTATTACATTTATTGAAAGTTTAAAGTTTTCACTTCTGTCTACCGTTCTGCAACAGTAACATTTTGTTTAAATATAAAAATAAAATAATATTGACGTTTCATAATGTTTTCAAAATAATGACAAAATGTTCGCCAATTTAAAATGAACCGTATGAAAATCGGCACGGTAGAACTCCAGAAGTAGGTATTAACAGTGTTTTCGCCAAAAACTACTCAGAAACTCAAAAGTGTCTTTTTGACGTGGTTTAGGTCATACGATCTATTGATCAAGATATGAACGTGGAGAAGTATAAGCTAATATATTAGGCTTCAAATATTATATTAGGCTTCTATTTTAATTGTATTATATCTTAAACTTTGAATTTTAGATAATATGGGAATAAATTTAGATTTTGCTTTGAAAAAAAAAATATGTACGAGGATAACTTTTTACAATCTTTTCTCCACCAAAAGTGGTTGGAATTTTTTTCATTAAACAAATTATTGTAATATAATGGTTTTTTTTGCAAATATGATTTAAAATATGTATTTTGGACATAAACTTCATTTTTGAAAAGTACTGAAAATTTTGCATAAAAAAAAAACATATAAATATTTCTCTAAAATTAAAACTGTGGACTGTAGAATAATTTGTTTAATGCTCGAAAAATACCGCTGGGAGACGCAACGTCTACCGTGCGGAAAGCGCACGGCCGCGCGCATTGCGCACTAAATTTATTATAACTTTTTAACTAAATGATCAAACTCAATTTAAAAATTTGCAAATAAAAGAGTAGTACTTCAGCTACTGTAATTATGCTTTTACATGAAAAAATGTTTGTGAATAAGCACAGTGTGTAAAAAAAAAAGTGAAACTTCTGACATTTTTTTAATAAAACTAGTCAAAAGGCTGTAATTTTACTGATATACATTTGAACAAACACGATTTACTCTTCAAGTGATGTACAAAACGATGCTTTAATTTTTTAATCTCAAAAGTTTAACTTCAACAATGCACAATCTCAACAATTCAAAATTTTATGAACATGCCAGTTTTCGAATTTTAATCCTAAATTCAACATGCTATAAAATTAATAATTTACAGTACGGGTATCAAACTTTAAGTGGTAATTTTTTTGAAGTTTGGAATGTTTAATTTAAAATGCATTATTTAGTATACCTCTGAAAATTGAATAAACATTTGTTTGAAAAATTAAATAAAATTATAATAATTTAATCTGAAATCCCAAAATGTTAGTTATAAAGTTAATAAATGTTATTAAAAATATTATTTATTTTGCTCTCCTACGTATTTAAAGTATATCTTGAGATTTCAAATGAAGAAAATGTAATGAAACTTTTTTTTTAGTACATATGTTATTCTACTTTTTGTAATTATTACATTTTTTTTAAATAATTTGAGATGATAATATTGAAATACTAATGTCATTATAAATAGTTTTAGTAAAAAATATTAAGAAATTAGTAAAAACTAACATTCAGTATACAGTTTTAAAGATAGAAGCTAAACAATTTTAATGTATTGAAAGGTATGGAGAGAGAGAGATAGACAATTAAAGAACGTCTGCGTGGCCATGATATGAATCTTGTTCGAAGTAGCACAGGGGAGCGGACATAACATCTGCCTGTTGCTCCAAAATCGATAATATATGATTAAACTTTTACTTGTGTAATATATACTTAAGTGTAAACTACCACATGTGAAATAATTGTGAAAGGAACCGGTGGTAGTATACAAAGGGTGAAACGAAAAAGGTGAACTGGCTATTCAATTTCGGATTATATACATCAAAACCAATAAAAAATGTCAAATATCATATAGTCGAATTCCTCTACATTTTGCGCCATTTTGTTTTTTCAAAAAAAAAATCATTATAACTGCAGAAATACTAATGATATTGAGTTTAAATTTAGTAATAAATATTTTGAATGTTAGGTTTTACAAGGGTATCAAACACCAAGACTTTATTTTAATAATTTTCAAAATGTCGGTCATTTAAAATCATTAACGAAAGATATTTCAAAAACCGTTAACTTTACAAAAAACTTACAAGTTACAAAATATTTTTCTTTCGTAGCAACAAACAAAATGGTTTTTTACTTTTTTTGTAGATCAAAGGTTAACCAAGTTATTGACAAAAAATTTAAAATACAATTTCTTGGTGATTGTCTACAACAATCAAAAATACTCTAACACCGACACATTTTTTAATTATGTTCATTTATATCCTTGGAATCTAAGAATATATACTATTATTATTTCATAAACAAATCAATCGACAAGTTTACTTTTTACTTAACATTAATAATAATAGAAATATGACAAATAACGCACACTGTGGCACAAATCACAATTGGGTATGAGGCACAGCTAAACTTCAAATAACAATTATAAAATAAAGGATTGTACTACTAATTCAGCAAACCATCATTATTACAACATTTCATTTATATTTTCTTGGTTTCCATGGCTAGAAATGAACATAATTCAACACTTTGTTGACGTTATAATAGTTTTGATTGTTGTAGACATTCGCCAAGAATTTGTATTTTTAATTTTTTGTGGATAACTTGGTTATCCATTGACCTACAGAAAAAGTAAAAAATCATTTTCTCTGTCGTTAGGAAGAAAAATATTTTGATTCATGTAAGTTTTTTGTAAAGTTAGCGGTTATTGAAATATCTTTCGTTAAAATTTTCAACGGTTGTCATTTTTAAAGTCTTAGTGTTTGGTACACTTGTAAAACGTAGCATAAAATTACTTATACTAAATTTGAACTCAATATCTTTACTATTTCTGCAGTTATAATGTTTTAAAATACAAAACAATATGGCTGATAGACGGGAAATGAAGAGAAATTCGGCTATATGTTATTCAACTATATGTTATTCGAATATATGTTATATAACATAAAAAATATATGTTATATATTTTTATTGGTTTACATGTATATAATCAGAAAATGAATTGCCACTCAACCTTTTTCGTTACACTCTGTATATACTACCACCGGTTCCTTTCAAAAAAAATATATGTATATTTATTACTCTAATATAATTGGTATAAAATTCTTTTTTTTAAGTCCCCTCAAATACATTCTAATAATTTATAGTGAAATATCTGTCATTTTCACTTACGTAAAACTTTTTACAAGAAAATTTGTCTAAAAGGCCAATTAATTTATAATAATTTCTAGTGAAATTTCTGTCAATTTTCCTCTTTTATTACTTTTTTTTTTAATAAATTGTCTAAACGTCGACCATACTGGATCAGACATTTTGACAAAATGACAATTTTGTATTTTCAATCTGTGACATCAAATTTTCAGCAACATCAAAAACATGTTTTGAAAATAAAATGTCTATAATTGGCAAAAAAATTTTAATTTCTTTTTAAACAACATTTTTAATTGTTTAAATAATTAACAAACAATTTCCAACCAAAACCAATTAGAGAACTTTTTACCAGAGGGGATTTATAAGCTAAATCAAAAGGTTTTGAACAAATACAATCTATAAGTATTTATTTCCAAATAATGCATGTTTTTGTGCTACATTGACTCTGCTATAATGTACAGGTGTGTTATAAAATGATCAAAAACAAATATTTCCCTTTAAAAAATCTGTCTAAGGTACAGGTTTGTTCTTTAAAATATTTTTCTATGAAATACAAGAAGAAAAATAAGGAATATACAAAAAGAAGTGAGGAATACAAAAGGAAAAGATAATTAATGAATCTTTAAGACAACAGTCACGTTACTGTATCTAATGCAGTTAGGTCAAACTACTTACTATATCAATCTATCTTTGTTAATATCAGTGAGTTTTTATTTTCTCGAAAATATAGAAAAAATTATGTGATACATAAAAAAGTTTAGTTTTTCGCGGTATCAGATTTAAGATCCTCTGAACCCAAAACAATGGTTTAGAAATTATGTCTATCGATAGTCTCGATGTCTATTGCAGTTCTCTGCAGCACAAGTGAGTTGAACCATTATGATCAAATTAGGTATCTACGCATATTTTGGCCATATCCAGACATTCTTTTTTTAATGTTTGGATAACTAATAATTTAGGATGTATGAAAAACACAAAATCACGATTTTCTAAAATCGGCTCTAACGATTCCTAGAATGTAGTATCGAAGGACCCAGACGGATCGTAACCTTCCCAAAAATGGCGTTATCGTACAGTTAAAAAGAGAAAAAAATCATTCCATTCTAACCTAAGTTCTGAAAATCAATTTTTGTTACAATTTTGGTTGAATATGATGAATAATATCAAACACCAGTATACTGGATTACTAATAAAATAAAATTTCCGTTCAGCAATAAGTATATTCTTTGAGGAGTATATTCGTCAGTATATTAGAACGGTGACTAACTAGGGCCAGGATTCCAAACTGTTAAAGTGAACCTATTTGTGGAGTATATTCGTTAACAATAATATATTAGTACGGTGACTAACTAGGGGAAGTATTCCAAACTGTTAAAAAGAACCTATTTGTGGAGTATATTCGTTAGTTTATTAGAACGGTGACTAACTAGGGCCAGTATTCCAAACTGTTAAAGTGAACCTATTTGTGGAGTATATTCGTTAAAATATTATATTAGTACGGTGACTAACTAGGGAAAGTATTCCAAACTGTTAAAGTGAACCTATTTGTGGAGTATATTCGTCAGTATATTAGAACGGTGACTAACTAGGGCCAGGATTCCAAACTGTTAAAGTGAACCTATTTATGGAGTATATTCGTTAACAATAATATATTAGTACGGTGACTAACTAGGGGAAGTATTCCAAACTGTTAAAATGAACCTATTTGTGGAGTATATTCGTTAGTTTATTAGAACGGTGACTAACTAGGGCCAGTATTCCAAACTGTTAAAGTGAACCTATTTGTGGAGTATATTCGTTAAAATATTATATTAGTACGGTGACTAACTAGGGAAAGTATTCCAAACTGTTAAAGTGAACGTATTTGTGGAGTATATTCGTTAAAATATTATATTAGTCGGTGACTAACTAGGGAAAATATTCCAAACTGTTAAAGTGAACTTATTTGTGGAGTATATTCGTTAAAATATTATATTAGTACGGTGACTAACTAGGGAAAGTATTCCAAACTGTTAAAATGAACCTATTTGTGGACTATATTCGTTAGTATATTAGAACGGTGACTAACTAGGGCCAGTATTCCAAACTGTTTAAGTGCACCTATTTGTGGAGTAGGCCTATATTCGTTAGTATATTAGAACGGTGACTAACTAGGGCCAGTATCCCAAACTGTTAAAGTGAACCTATTGTGGACTATATTCGTTAGTATATTAGAACGGTGACTAACTAGGGCCAGTATCCTAAACTGTTAAAGTGAACCTATTTGTTGACTATATTCGTTAGTATATTAGAACGGTTACTAACTAGAGCCAGTATTCCAAACAGTTAAAGTGAACCTATTTGTGGACTATATTCGTTAGTATATTAGAACGGTGACTAACTAGGGCCAGTATTCCAAACTGTTTAAGTGCACCTATTTGTGGAGTAGGCCTATATTCGTTAGTATATTAGAACGGTGACTAACTAGGGCCAGTATCCCAAACTGTTAAAGTTAACCTATTTGTGGACTATATTCGTTAGTATATTAGAACGGTAACTAACTAGGGCCAGTATCCCAAACTGTTAAAGTGAACCTATTTGTGAACTATATTCGTTAGTATATTAGAACGGTGACTAACTAGGGCCAGTATTCCAATCTGTTAAAGTTCACCTATTTGTGGAAGAGGGCCTATATTCGTTAGTATATTAGAACGGTGACTAACTAGGGCCAGTATCCCAAACTGTTAAAGTTAACCTATTTGTGGACTATATTCGTTAGTATATTAGAACGGTGACTAACTAGGGCCAGTATTCCAATCTGTTAAAGTTCACCTATTTGTGGAAGAGGGCCTATATTCGTTAGTATATTAGAACGGTGACTAACTAGGGCCAGTATCCCAAACTGTTAAAGTTAACCTATTTGTGGACTATATTCGTTAGTATATTAGAACGGTGACTAACTAGGGCCAGTATTCCAATCTGTTAAAGTTCACCTATTTGTGGAAGAGGGCCTATATTCGTTAGTATATTAGAACGGTGACTAACTAGGGCCAGTATCCCAAACTGTTAAAGTTAACCTATTTGTGGACTATATTCGTTAGTATATTAGAACGGTGACTAACTAGGGCCAGTATTCCAATCTGTTAAAGTTCACCTATTTGTGGAAGAGGGTCTATATTCGTTAGTATATTAGAACGGTGACTAACTAGAGCCAGTATTCCAAACTGTTAAAGTTAACCTATTTGTGGACTATATTCGTTAGTATATTAGAACGGTGACTAACTAGGGCCAGTATTCCAATCTGTTAAAGTTCACCTATTTGTGGAAGAGGGCCTATATTCGTTAGTATATTAGAACACTACGATGACTAAGTAGGGCCTATTTGAGCATGTTATAGTGAACCGTTTTGTGGAGTATATTCGTTAAAAATTATATTAGAACGGTGACTAACTAGGGAAAGTATTCCAAACTGTTAAAATGAACCTATTTCTGGAGTATATTCGCTAGTATATTAGAACACAATGGTGACTATCTAGGGAAAGTATTCCAAACTATTAAAGTGAACCTATTGGTGGAGTATATTCGTTAGTTTAATAGAACAGAACTGTCACTAATAGGACCTGTATTCCAAACTGTTAAAGTGAACCTATTTTGGGAGTATATTCGTCAGTACATTAGAACACAACTGTCACTAAATAGGGCTAGTATTTCTAACTGTTAAAGTGTACCTATTTGTGGTGTATATTCGTTAGTATATTAGAACACAACAGTGACTACCGTGACTAAATTGAACCACTATTCCAAACTCAAAGTGTTTCATGTAGACAGGTTTGAAAGGGTGTCTTTATTTGTTCGTACACGAAAACAGAAGTGTGACTAACTGGAGCCACTATTCCAAACTATTATGGTGGATCTGTTCGTTGGGTTTATTTGTTATAACTACATTTTACATTCACTAATTCTACTTCTATTTTTTTCACATGTTTAAGGTCCAAGTGGAATTATATTGCACTAATAACGAATTAAATCTATTATGTCTTAAAGGCACAATTAATTCTAATATTTTTATTGTGAGTTATAAACTAAGATAATTTCATTTATCATACAATATGTATGAAATGGTTTGGTGTTGTGAAAACAGTAAAGAAATAACAAAAATTTAACTTCTTTTAATGTTAAGCTAAGTAAAATAGAATGAGAATTTGTAAAAACCTGCCAAATCTCTAGGTTAGATTTTTTTATTATTAATTATATTTTTATGTTTTAAAAACTTACTCAAAGTTAGTTGAATGTTTATGCTTGCAAATAAATTTAGAAACATATTAATTATCAGTTGTGAAAATAATACTAATAATTAATTCCAAATAATATTCTTTGCAAAGAACTTTAACAGCTTATGATAATTGACAAAAAGAACAAAGATCATACTGTGTCTCTAATAAAAAATTGGTGGGTAAATGTGGCAGGTAGAATTATTATTATTAATGTGTGCACATGTTGCAATCTTCCATCCCTCACATTCTCATAAACGAGTAAAATTAAAACGAACTTATCTGTTTTCAATACTTGCGGTTGCATGAAAGTTGAAACTACAAGAATGTAAAATGTGAAATTGTACAGGCAATTAATTAAATAAGAAATAAATAAATTAGCTGCTAAAATCAATCCATACTAAACTGTGAGCTAGACGACAGATACTCTACCCCTTGTAAACAAACCATTGTGTAGGAGGCAAGACAGAGGCATAGAACAATTTTTCACAGATAAATTCTGCTAAAATCCATGGGTAACAGTTCTACCTGTAAATCATATTATCTAAATAAAATAGCTAATCTATGAATTAGTTAACATTTTTATTAACGAATCATATTTCTTCACATTTGAAGTTTACAAAAACCTGTTGCTGATCACAACGCACTTGCCTTTTTAAACATAACTTTACTTCATAAACGACAAAAAAGAAGATTACTAATGTATTTGAAAGCATACATTACTTCCCCATCCTTCGTGACCTGAACTATTCACTGATGAGTCACCATCGTCTCTCGTTGCACTACATATGCTTCCCGAGCACCTTCTAAAATGCTATTATAAATAAGAAAAGGAAAACTGTCCACATTTGTTTTCTTCAAAATACTCATTAGTTTAATCTATCACCCTCAAATTCTGCCGAACGAAGCAGTCAAACGAAAGTAACTGTTTTTTACTGATTTGACATATTTCACAGCCCAAACAGTGTTGTAGAAAACCGTTCATTAATAAAGACAAATAACTCTAAAGTTTTCCCTTAAATATACATATGTAAGATGAAAGTTTGTATTTTATTCTAATGGCTTAGACCAATGAAGGCATGGGGGAGGGCACAGCAAGCATACATAATATACGCTTAGGAGTGGTATCGACTGACATACTCTCCCTAAATAAATATTATTAAATTTAATCGATTATAAACAACTGGTAGATACACCAATCGAAAATTAAGACTTTTCCTATTTATATGTTTCTCAATAGCCTGGGTCCTTTTTTACCCGTTTAACTTTAAATTGTTTTATACCTGTTGATAACAACTGGAGTTACAATTAAAGAGAACGGGTTACAACTGAAATAATGAGTCGTAGTATTTTTTTGTATGCTATTATTATTTTATTATTAATATTATACAAGTAGTCTACTCTCTTAAAATGCGTTAAAATAAATCTAATATATTATATTTTCCTTCTACTGTATACGATTCTAAATTTCTGAAAAGATTAATGTATGATTTATATTTTATTGCATTTTTTCTAATATTTATTTTTTAATTCTTTTTTTTTTAATATTTGGGAGTTTTTAAATTATAAAACAATATGTTAGAAAGTTACAAAAAAAAAATTGGCTATCTCTCCGTTTCGTCATAAACATGAAATGAATGTAACCTAAAAGTTCAAATAGTTTTTTGTCACAAATTTCAAGTGTTATACATTGATAAACTATTCAATTTCCCTCCCTAAGACTTATAAGCCTTTATGGGGGGAAATGTTGTTTATTTTACAATTCAAGCTAAGTAAGGTATACAACGGAATTTTGAGTATTTCTAATAGATACTCAAAGGTTCAATAATTTTATTAGGCCTCAAGTAATTTCTAAAAGTAATATCAAAATTTGAAACAACTATCCCTGTATTCAGTCAATGATTAGGAATATGAAATATTTTTCTTACTTTGGAAAAAAGTAATTTAATTTATAATCATTTTTCGCCTTTTTATTATAATCAACCGTCTATTTAACAGCGTCAACTGAATTAGCAACCTATTCAACGTAATCTACAGGATTTAAAAATTAACTTAAGGACATAATTTGTAGACATTACGTATTGAAAAACTGAACTGAATTTCTCGTTAGTTACATTGCCTTGAATAAGAAAGGTCATAAAAAACATCAAAATGTATGTGTGTTTTGTTTTCTTTTATTCAGCTTGTAAAATTTAATTTCAAAAAAAAATTATTAGATATAAATTTTACAAGTGTTTTTAAACGTCCTCTATTCTGAAACTTAATTTGCTGCTTAAAAATATAGTCAAAGGATTCGAAAGATATTTGTTTTTACAAAATTTGAAGGTAATTATAAATTATTTCCAAAATTTAGAAAGGACACACAAAAACAGACATATACACAAAATATGCATATATATCAATACATACATATTCACAAAATGGGCACACATAAAAACAACAATGCAAAAAATGTTAACAACTGATATTTTCTGGATACTGTGGGTATTCAGAACAAAGTTATATATTAGTTTAGATTATTTAGTAACACAAGCTTACTTCTATTACAGAACTCGGTAATAGACGTAATGTATTCAGAGTCGGTTGTTTAGAGAGCGAGTGGATATTTTAATATATTAATGGTGAATCCTTTAAATTTACTTTTACATACTCATATATAAACTCATTTTTTTACATTCAAAATTCCGTTGTGCAATTAATTTTATACTTTCTCATATACAGGTTACGTAATACAGAAAAAGGTATATGATGGATCAAAGATCAAAGGTGAGTTTTTAAGGAAATTTTAGTTTTGAAATCCATTTTGGAACTGTTTGTTGTTTGTCTGTTTGGAACGTCTGTTTCTTGTCTGTCTTTCGTCTGGACTCTATAGCCCAAACGAGTGGCTTAATTTATATCAAATTAGATTATAGGCCTAGTTTGTCTATATTTCGAGGAGTAATTTGTTAATTTGATCGATAATTTAAAATATAAAATAAAAGTTAAATAATCAAAATAAAAATTCTAAATTTATCAAAATCGGCTCTTACGTTTGATAAAATCTTGCTAAAATGTAATATCCAAGGACCAAATAAAAGTGATTGGTTGCCATCACCTCAAAATGCTAAATAGGGTTTTCATTTTTTTAAATAATAAAAACTCCACTATTCTTTTATAAATCGACTCTACCAATTTAAGTGAAATGTGAAAATTATTGTCCCAGACCAAAGTGCTAAATCGTGAGTAAAATAAAATTACTATTCAGGATTAATTGGCAAAATATAAAATAACCATTATCGTTATCAATTTTAGTCAATTAAAACAAACGCTTAGGAACAGTTTATGATAAGCAAAGCAAGGATTACAAAATAACTTTACTCTATTTAAAAGTATACATTTCTTCTTTTTTTTAAATTACAAAATGTTGGAAAAGAGGATTCTTAAAAAAAGCTATAGAGAAATTGACTTTTTTTTCTTTTTTTCTCACATTTATTAGTACAGAGATATTTGTTGCTGAGAAGTTGATAAATAATATTTGTCTTTGGTAAGTTTGGTTTTACTGATGATTCTGATAATATATTAGTGCAATGTTTTGCACAGTTTATTTATTAAAAATTAGCAAAATACCATAAAAATATTGTACGTATTAATTGTTTTTAAATCTATGATTACCACATTTCTTTGTATTAACTCAAAATAGTGTTTTACACTCTCATACATCCACATGTAAAAAAATTAATATAGCATGCATATCTTCCACTTATCCTTTCTCTCTCTCTCTCTCTCTCTCTCTCTCTCTCTCTCTCTCTCTCTCTCTCTCTCTCTCTCTCTCTCTCTCTCTCTCTCTCTCTCTCTCTCTCTCTCTCTCTCTCTCTCTCTCTCTCTCTCTCTCTCTCTCTCTCTCTCTCTCTCTCTCTCTCTCTCTCTCTCTTCGATGAATAAATGTGTGTGAGCAAGATAGTATATAAACACGAGCATAAATATTTGATGAACTGTGTTCTAATATTTATGGTACCATATTATTGTTAAGATATAACAGCTTTATAATTTATGACATTTTTAATGTAAATTGATATTTTACTTAACAGATTTTGGATTTGTTTCCTTATAGTGTTATAACAATTATGGTTATTTTTTGTTCTTTATTTATTATTACTGTTTTTACTTTGGGCTATTTAATTTGTATTGGTATTTGATTTGGTATTGCAATAGAGAAATAATTCGCTTTTTTGACTGGTATTAGGATATAAACTGGACATAATACTTTGCTATACATAAATAAATAATATAAGTACTATAAGTGCATAAGTAATTCTTACTTTGATACACACATAAATCAATCTTTAAATTCTTATTTTTAAACAATTCTTCACTGTTTTTCTCTCTTCCTATAAATGTAATTATTACTTGTAAATTTGTCATAATTTGTATACAAAACTTAACACAAGACGTTTCGAGAGCGTAGGTCAATTTTCGATATTATGCGATAAACAAAATCATGAAAAGGGCCAATAAAACAGCGAAAACCAAATACAAATATCATCAGGAAAACGAGAAGTCAACAACTGTACACTAACACAAGAACAAATACCAATATGAGCTGAAGACTTTTTAATTTTAGTTCTTAACATAATAAGAGGTCAATAGACTATGTTGGTCATTTTTATTTATTTAGTTTCTTTATGTAATACAAAAGTCATGTGTTAATTTTTAATAACTCAAATAATATCAGATGTTCTAAAAAAATATACCAATAAAATGAACAATCCATCATGAGACAACAACTTCAAAATCGTATTTGTGTATGTTCCATAAACGCATAATTGTGAAACTATATGCATTAATACAAAAAATATTATGTAAAGCATAAATTACTTTTACTTTCATAATACAGTACTAAAAATGTTTATTTATAAGACTCGAAAGCAAAATATTTTATTATATTATCGTATAGCAAAATTAAATATTCTGTAAATAACCAAAATAAAGTTGTTGAACGATAAGATGAAATATACTTACATGAATAAATGTGAATTTAATTATTAAAAAATAAAATTTACCTTAACACAATTCCTTACGATTATATGAAGAAATAAACTGCACAAAGATTAAAACGTTGTCACGTATACAACTTTACAAAGCACGCAAACGAAGCAACAAATGGTTTATCCGGTGAACACTATACGACGAGTGTACGCGTCCAACCGACGTCTGAAACTGACTCGACGCTGGTCCGACGCATCGATCTTAAACGTCGAGTCAAGCAGGCGCGTCGAATCCAAATGCGCAACAATGTATGCACTACCTAACTGACTTGTCCAAACATACCTGACATTTCCCCTTCAATAATATATTATATCATTGTCTCTATAGAATATCAATAGTTCCATTTCAACCTATCAAGCTAAACAGAACTATTGTTTCTTAACAAAGTTAGCAATATGGTTTTTAACTTACATGCTTGAATTCTACCTGAAGAAAGTAGTCTCTACTTCTAGCATTTAAATGTTCTATCGGGAAACAAATCGTAGCTTTTCACACAAAACCTACTGTGATGGTGAACACGATTATTTCAAGTTTTTCATGTACATAATTTATTTTAAGCTCAAAATAATTCTTTGAAAGGACAATTAGAAAATTTTAAACTCTAGACCGAGATCCTTATTACATGTTAATATATATGTTAGTGTTAATTTGATAAATCCGGATAATCACTGGTTATTTTACAAAATAACCAATATTATTAGTTACCATTATAAATTGTCCGTGTATTTTCTTTAAACTAGTAATACCAACCAGTTATAATAAATAATAGCCAATACTTTTGGTTAATGTATGTTGTTTTTTAAAAATTATTACATTAACCTAATATTATTAAAAATAAACAGCAACTTCTGGTTGTGTTAGATTAGGTTACCTTTGTTTATGTGTTTAGAAATAGTTTTTAATAAAATTTTCATGTTTTTTTTAAGCACCCTAACCTAAGCAAAAAGTGCTGGTTATTATTAATAATAACAAGTTAATGTAATAACATTTAAAAACAACATACATTATATACACATTAACTAAAATTGTTAGCTATTATAATAACAGTTGAGGATAATTTATTTTTTTTAAACGTGAACAATTTATAGCATTAATATTAATTATTTTGTAAAATAACCGGTAATTATACATATTACCGGTTTTATCAGGATTTATCAAATTAATAGTAACATATACATTTTATACGTTTAATTTTAGTCCTTCTACTTTTCAATATTGTTTGGAATATCGATTGCAAACTAAAGACTTATGTAATTATTGTACAGATACTAAATTTAAAATTGTACACTTTTTAGTCGTCATTTTAGATACTAACTTGAAACTTAAATACAAATTTCAATTGCTTTGTGATACAAAGCACAATACTACCATTTCATTGGGAGAAATATGGTCCAAACTACAATTTTTTAATAGTTTTTGGTTTTAAAACCATTGCAAAAAGTTTTAAAATTCAACTGTAAATTTACTCAATAAAATCATTAAATAAAACATTACATTAAATACTAAATTTAACAATTGAAAACTGTCTTAAATACTATTTTTTTAGTTTTCATTTGTCAGGTTTAATAACCCATTTACCATTCATATTGTTTACCTCCATATTAGATTCGCCGTCTTGAAAAAAATTTAAATGATTTCAGAAATTGGTATCATAAACATCAATTTACATTCTCTTCTCACGCCAAAACTAGGACTACAAACAATTTTCAATATACTGTATTTTTGCTTTCTAAAGAAATGACTACGTTTTCTCAAATTCTGTTTATTATTATTCATAAACGCTTAACCACAATAAAATTAAAAGTAATGGTTCACTTAATTTAATATAATTAAGAGTATAGTGAAACAAAACCTAATCCGTAGATACATAAATTATCGAAACATTAAGATAACTTATGTGATTAAGTTTAAGTTTGTATTTATGGTGTGACTACCAATAACAGAATAATTACCAGTTTTCTTACAAATCTTATTTTATGTACTAATCATTATTTCTTTTAATATTCTTGTAGGATCTACATACTACGGATTATTATTTACTTTACGATAGGTAAAATACCGTGTCTTGTCTGCCTACATATTAAGAAACGCTAACTTACTCCCAAACTAAACTATGGTCATTGCAAACCTCACCAGGTCCAAAATGTCCTTTTAAACTTCACCAGGTCCAAAACGTTGACCTCTGAAGATCAGCGACAGAATAAAGCTGCATACTTAGACTACAATAGGTGGGTCATCTCTGTCTATATAATAAGGAGGACGCACTTACTCCCAAACCTAACTATTGAACATCCAAATCGCACCGGGTTCAAAATGCCCCTGCAAACCTCACCGTGCCAATTTTTCTTGCAAACCTCACTAGGTCCAAAATGCCCTTACCAACCTCACCATGTTCAAGATGATCTTGTTAACCTCAGTAGGTCTAAAACATCGATCTTCTGAAGATCGGCGACAGGTGGGCATCTCAGGCTATATAGTAAGGAGCACTTACTGCCTCCCAAAACTAACTGTGGTCCTTGAAAACCTCATCAGGTTTCATTGGATCCTTTCGCCAGACTCCTAGCTCTTCTCCAGTCTGTCCTTATAATCACATATCTCGGTACTCTTTCCAAGTCTAAGTTATGCTTAGTATTCTTGCAAGTAGCTTATGATACATCCGAATCCTATTTGGTCGTCTCTCATAGGCAAGTGCAGTAATTTTCGCCAACTCGTCTCCTTTATCATTCCTTGTTCTCCGCAGTGACCTAACGTCCACGATAGACACCTTTCCCGTTCCACTGATGTGTTTGTTTGTACAAGTATAAACTATTAAATAAAGTACAACTGAATTTTGTAATTATTAAATTAATTTTATCGAACAATAAAACAGAATATCAGTCATTTATTCTTCAACTGATATTTACAAAATCAGTTTTTTTTTTCAAAATTAAGAACAAAATCACAAAATTGCAGTCGTTATAAATGTCCAGACGAAAGTCCCAATTATAATTCCCTTTCTTTCATCACTAAACATTTACCTGTTTCATTAAAACGGTGGCCTCGTATAAGCTGTGTTAATCTGTACTTGCTGTCAGTTTCACAAAGTAGCAATAACGTCGGATATTCTAAGTTTAGCCACAACTCAAACATAAATAACTTCCAAGTTATAGGGAACTCACCAACAGAAATATCAAAGTAAAGTAGTTACGTAAAACTATTATCCATTTTTGAGACATTATAACATGTTACTGTCGTAATAAAATCTATATTAAGCAAACATCATCATAACGTATACTATTTCTGTTGTCACAATTTATTGTTCCATTTTTCTAAATCACTAACTGGAATGTAAATTACAGCCCGGGAATGTTTTTCTGCACGTTTTTGTTTTCCCCCTTTTGGTGTCGGAAATTTATGAGTACTATTCTCAACCCTAAACCAAAAAATATTTTTTGTTGGATATATATATATATATATATATGACTATAATTCCTCTCTAAGCTACTGAGACTCTTGAGATCAGTACTTCTAAAAACTTCAGGTCCTTCCAAACTAGTCTCCATTGACCAAACCTTTCACACTCGCACAAGAAGTGTTCTGATCTGTTACATAGAACCAGAATAGACCCATGCCTAATATGTGTAAATGACATCTTTGAGGCAATGTTCTTATATAAGTCCTGTCTGCTCAGTTAAATGCGCCAGACTGAGAGTACAGGACAAACCTCTCTGTCGTAAAGTGACCTAACTTTATCAGCCTACAACTCAACCACGTTCCTTAGATAGCCTTTCTGACGAGAAGAAGGTTCTGGAACATAATTGAGTCGTGTTTTTGCCAAGGCGATCAGTACCCTCAATACGCCAAGGAGTTCTTCTCGATACCTGCATTTCAGAGAGAAGTTATTATCTTTTCCTAAAATCATTTATCATTCTAAAAAGTTTAAACCCCGATTTTAATCAAAGCTCTAATTATTTTACAACTAATATGTTGTCTGAAATAAATATATACTAAAATATATATCTACGTTAGGATAAATAATCTAGGCTTGAAATAATGAAGGATAATACAAAAGCCTTAAATACTCTGTAACTACGCCACAGTTCCACTATCCAGAAAACATAGAACCGTAGAAACATACAAGTGTCTCTCTATCTACTTCTAGCCATTTAACTTTCCGTTCTTGAAATCCGACAAAATAATCTCCAATGAACGTTCAAAATTAAATGTCTTTCTTCATCACGTCTGACACCTAATGTTCATCACATTATGGACATCGCATTATGGTTCTAGCGTTTCTTGCAGTATTACCAGATCTCCTGATTTATGATTTTAAGTCCACATCAACTTCAAGACTGCTACTAATATTGATTACAAAACTTAGTTGCTGTTCATATTTAATGAATAGTAGACACAGTTAATTCGGATCAGACAACTTTTTAAACCTTTTCTAAGTTTTTTAAAAAAATTAATATCTTATGTATGTTTACATTGTTAACTCCACCTTTATTTCCATCAATCCACAAGAACACCGTAAAACTTGTCAAATTTTACCAGAAGGCTATATGTACAATAATAAACGGAAGGATCTATGGTACAAATGATGACAAGGCAGACTTGGATTAAAGTGTTTTAGATTTCATGTCGGATACATTAGGGAATAAGAGCAACACGACCACCTAAGGCGGGTTTATCACGAAACTAGAAGGGGAGACATGTAACCTACTGTTAGAACTTATGGTCCTTTTCTATCATCGACACATACAGTTAACACGCACATACGGAAACATTAATTTCATTTTATACGAGGATAATACGCTGTTGTTTTATCTTGAATTAGTGATCAGAAGTAATCGAGAGTATAAGTATGATTATTGA
This sequence comes from Aphrophora alni, assembly GCA_963513935.1. Taxonomy (NCBI): domain Eukaryota; kingdom Metazoa; phylum Arthropoda; class Insecta; order Hemiptera; family Aphrophoridae; genus Aphrophora; species Aphrophora alni. Next base: position 97,520,792 of record OY740766.1, read on the forward strand.
GCAATTATATGGGAAAATACATCTATTAGGACCATGATTTTTCACTGGTAGAAAGCAGAAACAATATAAGACATTTCAAGGATTATGACAAAACTACCTATATCACAAAAATATTACAAAATTTACCTAAACAGTTAATAAAAGTTTTTGTGATATTGAACTTTTTATAATTGTTGCTCATTCTAAATTATTAAATCGCTTGATGTTCAAGAAGGTTTTAACCAAAGAAAGTAGTTATTGAGGTGTTGCCAACTAAACAAAATTAAATTCGTAATGATGTATTTATTATTAATTTTATAGCATAGGTAGTTTAGAATGAGTAATATACGAACTGAAAATGTTAAACAATTTCTACCTCAATTAATTTTTTATTAACCATAGCTTTTCGTCATCTAAAGAATCTTAAAAATTTATTTATGATATACCATCCACCTGACATTACCAAAATTGTCAGTATCGTGGTCTGTACATAAGCTCAAAAGTAATCATAAATATGAACATATTATCTCTATGCCTAATTTACTGTTTTATTTTATTTCAAAATTGTGAAGCAATGATTAAATCGAAAAGATTTTCAGCCTCTAAATTTAAACATCTATACTCTGTTAAAACTTAAAATTATATATTTCGTTACAGAACAGAAAATGGGGGGAGGGGAGGTTGCCATTAATATCCAAACAATTTCCGTAGAATTTCATTTTTTTCTGAACAACTGTCCTATAAAAAAGTATAAGCTAATATTATAAATTGTAACTTGTATTATTAGTTATAACTAATAAAACGCTTGTTCTATTTTATAAAAATATAAACGTATAAAATATTGAATAAGTTTCGTGTTGTAAATTATTAAATATATTATAACTTATCGCCCAATAAATACAGGAGACTTAAATTCACACCCTAAATTTTGAATGTAAAATATAACCCCTTTTCCACAAATAATAATTATTTTATTAGTATTATTTAACTTAACTGGTTACAAGCTTCCATCACTTAAAGCCTACTTCCTATAATTATTTTGAGTTATAAAAAATAATTACTATAACCAAATATGGTCTACACTCATACCATATTAGGAATTGTACATCGATTAGGTGCCCACTGCAAACAGACGACAGAAAACAACCTAATACCACATTGTTTTACAAGAGGACTTCAAAATGGATATTTCCATAATAACTGAAAATTGAATTTCTTGAACTCTATTCAATTGAATTACACTTCCTCTCTCTATATTTTAGACCAGAATGATTACATAATAAACGGTACAAACACATTGAAGAATCTTTTTCACCAACACATCACCAAAACCAAATAAAAACCAACCAAAACTAATTGTCGCAAAAAATTTCAGTTCAGTAGTTTGACAATCAAGAAGTGGACATTAACCATGGTTTTAATAAATAAGACGAACATTTGCTTCACTTTTATCTTAGCGTAAATCGTACTTAATTAAAATTAAACTTTTTATGATGACTGTCAACGTTCATTTTTGTTTTTTAACAATTATTCGTGGAACGTTTTTACTTGGGATTTAGCACATGGATTTAGATCATAAATCTCACTTTCGTTAAAATTTGAACGAAATCGGTAAAGCCGATTTTGTGAAATTACCTACCGTATTTTATTACAGTCCCATTACCGATTTTTAAAAATACAAAAAACTCACGGGACGCCATTTTTTGAAAAATATCATCAATTCGTTTTGTTTGAGTCCTTAGAAGCTATATTTTGATATCAATCATTAGAGTCAAATTTTATATCGTAATTTTGTGTTTTGTGTTTTGTGTTTGTTTTTTTTTTTTCTTATTGCAGCTAAATCAAATTTTTTGGGTTATCAAAAATAAGGAATAACCCCGTATGGTCAAAATATGCCCACATACCAAATTTGATTAAAATCTGTCGACTCGGAGGGCTTTGCTACAAATGCAATAGATGACAGACGTTATTTAAAAACCAATTTTGAGAGACTCAGGTCACCTCAAACTAATAAATCCGCGTAAAACTCGAGATCGATTGTTTGACACATCACACGACATTCTCTATAGAAACCTCCGTATACTTGAAGAAGTAGGTCTTATATGGGATATCTGGCCCAGATGCGATTTCTGAGAGTTTAAATAAAACACTCAGAATAGTGTAATGAACAGTGGTTGAGTATAAGGAAAGTTTTATTTGTCTTTTCTTGTAACACAACCCAATTGATATAACAAAGTCTTGTAATTCAGACCACGCTTTTCTATTTATTTCCTTGGAGATTATTTGTTAAATGTAAGTAAGTTTTCATTTCGAGTTTCCATAGCCAATTTAAGTGGTAATTTTTTTTTTCAGGGCTATGACATTTGGTAAGAACAATAATATACATTTCCGTAAATAACCTAAAATAATGAAAGCAATTGAATCACATCAGCTGGGTGTAGAGTGTCTGCGATTTATATAACTTTTATACCGATATTATTTTAATACTTCAACTCATGGGTCAATAAATTTACAGATTTTAAGTAAAGGTAATATCTCAAAAAGGGTTGTAGAAAGGTGGATGACATCTCAACGAATTTAGATTACCACGGCCTACAAAATTATTCTAAAGTAGTAAATTTTAAAACATGTTAATATATATTTTTCATTTTTACAGCCATTTTGAATAATTTATTATCAATCGATTTAACTAGTTCGCAAACTCATTCAATGGTATGAATAGGACAACTTTTAAGCAGTTTCCAAGGATTCATTTAAAAAATGTATCCTACATAAAGTAGAATTAATCTAAATTAGGTTTTTCGAACCTTGATTCCTCAAAACAATTTGATATTCTCACAGCTACAATGGCGAATCTCCGAAACTATTATAGACTTGAAAACTTTTTTTTTTATCTGATGGGCCACGGTTCCCATCAGAGCCGAATCAAAAACATGAACGTAATGAGTGAAGGTTGTTTTATATTCTTGGTTACGAGTTAGATCAAAACTGTGCATGGTTTGTTTTGTATAACAGAATTGGGAAATACTATGATGTCAACATCTTTATAATAAAACCAGTGAACACATAAAAAGCAAGTTACGTCTAGTCCAAAGTTCTTCAAAATAAAAACTTTTAGTTACTTATAATGTGCCCCTATTTATAGAAACAGTTAACAGCTTGACAAAACTCCGATACTATAAATAAAAAACGAATGTTGCTAATGATAGACCTCCGTCCATAGAAACCATAAAAACTATTCGTTGGCGTCAGAAGTTGAATTAATTATTTTTTTTTTAATTTCTTCCATGAGCACAGTGTTATTAGATGCTTTATAAACAACTTCACATTTTAACAATTCAAACAGATTTTGTTTACCATTGTACACTTACAACGATTCAACAGGTGTTTTAAACTGATCAGCTGTTATTTATTAGTTGTTTGAGGTTACGTTTGCTTCATTGCTCAAAATTCCTGAGCACTGCTAACAATAGAAAACTAAGTACAGATCATTAAACAACTTCTCCGAACAAAATGAAAGAACTAAGATAAATATATTAATTTACTTTTAGAATTTGTTTAAAGCTTCAACGTCTACGAATCAAATGTATTTTATTTTACGTTTTGATATTTATTTATTAAATACTAAATTTCTTTTCTTCTTACCAACGCATTTAAATTTGTATAATTCTGCAATAAACACAAAAATATAGAGTCAGAGATCTAGTGGGCTTTGTTTTCATACCCCCTTTACAGCTCTGATCTCATGTGAGTTGCTAATGAGCTATCAATAGTGTTCTACCCTTGGCATCTGACTAGGGTAACTCGTGCCAGGACATGTAAAGACGTCTTCATTCATTACTTGAACAAAAACCCTTTAACGACTTCCTAGAAGAAATAGATCAATAGAAAAGAAAGGAAATAAATATACTGAAATTTAAAAAATGTAATTACTCTAATTATATTTTATAAATTACTTTTTATGATAAATGTTACATTTTTGAAATTTCTTGTTTATTTTTTTGTGTGACATATTGCAAAAGACATCGACAAGACTAACCCAACCCCCCCCTCCTTCTCTCTATATTGGAACAAGACGAGACTCGAGACCCAAATTAAATCTGAATTGAACAAATGTAAAACCAGCCCATACAAGCTATACCAGTTTAGTAATATGCCTTTCATGAAATAACTGTTGCTATAAAAATCAAACAAATTTTTTAATTTTCCGCAATTAAAACTTAAATGGACTAACAATTAAACACGTTTAAATTAAACAGTTTACTGCACGTAACTTAATATGTAAGTCTTTCCAGACAATAGATGTTCACAATAAAAACAAAAATACTGTGTAGATTAAAGAAAAGAGAAGAAAATATAAGAAAGAATGTGTATTTTAACGTCGACTAAGGGAGATCTCAGGACGACAGTAGTCTCTTATTTCAAGTTATTTCAAACTTTTGTTCCGCTGCTTTCATAAATACTTGGCAGATGAATGTGCAAACAATAGTTGTATTTTCTTTTATCTTAAGTCAAAACAAGACATTTGCTTTCAATAATTCTTTTCAGTAACATTTTCTTCGCAATTGCAAAAATCACTGAACGAGTACTAAGTAATTTGGTGAACCAATAAACGTACTTTAGTCAAAATCAAAAGAAGATCTTTATGTATTTATCTACTGTTTTAAACAAAGTTGACTGATTCAAACAAATTATATTACTACGGTTTAAAGTTTATTCATTAATCTATTATAACAATTTCAATAGGTTACGCTAAAAGTTCTCACAATGTGTAAAAAGTTAATTCAAACTTCAGTTAAAATCATATAAATATCGGACTTGTACAAACCTTAACTGTATTTAAAATTTATTCATTAATTAACATTGAGTTTAAGTTATTTGTTTATTATTATAATAAAAAGATAGAGGGGCGTAGTTCAGTTATGTTTGGTGTGGACTTGTCTTGCTGCAGTTTGGACTAGTAAACCATGAAAAGTTACGCAGGCTCAAGCACAGTGCATGTCGTTTCGTTTTATCTGTGTGTTACCTAACGGAATTTAAAGTAAACACGCGGCCATAACAACAAAATGAACTGATAGGAATTTAATAACTGATATTTATGTTGGTAAATTTCAAAAGCTATCCTTTGAACGTAATTCTTGCATTTCATTAAGTTTGTTCACATTATGATTACTTAATTAAGTTAGTGTTCATTTTTACATTCCTTATAATGTAAGTAGAAGTTATGTGATGGGTTAAAATTCGATATTTGAATTTTACGCGAAACTATCAGTTTTGAAGAAGAAAAAAGCGTTTTTTGTGAAATTATATCTGCTTGTCTATTATGTATGCAGTGTTCTACGGCTTAGTGTGTCGGTTTTGTCCATATAAGGATTATAAACATGTGTAAAGCTATATTTTGGCCATATTTCGAGCTATGGGTCTTTTGATTATTAAAAATTTGATGATAACTGCCATAAGACTAAAATTCTTATGGAAATAGACTTTAACGATTGTTCTAACCTATAACCTCTAAAAACCCAAACAAAACTTACTGGTTGCAATCTCCTCAAAAATCCCAGATTTGGTGTTATCGCTTAAAAATGGGAAATCAGCCATTGGCGCCGTCGTAAAGATTAGTTTCTTTTTTTAATTAGCCACGACTTGTAATTTTTTTTTTTTTTTTTTTTTTTTTTTTTTTTTTTTTTTTTTTTTTTTTTTTTTTTAGCTGCGTATGCCTATCACATTGGTTTTCACACAAACAAGGTTTGCGTTATTAATCTTCACATTTCAACATATTTTTAACGAAATCAATTAAGTCAGTTTTAAGAACTATGACATTAATTACGGTGGCCATAGTTCATTTTCGTTTTTTTAACCAATAACTCTCAAACCGACATTTTTGGTGAGATGAATACTAAAGTTCATACAAAATTTATTAAAATAGTCAGAATCAGTTAAACGAAAATCTGAATTTTGAAGTTTTTCCTTCAAACCAACATTATTTTACCTATAGTGTACCTTTTAAGGTCAAGTTTACGGCATCGTGTTCTACTCATAAAGGCCTTTATTTCGATGTAACACTCGACCTATGTTCTCATTTAAAATATCCTACATAATCCTTGTGGGCCGTCTCCCTGGAAAGGTAGCAGTCTACTTCGGGACTTATTTAACAGAGTGGTATTTAACGTTAAATATATTACTCTTTTAAATAGCCTACAACACAAAAGAACGAATTATAAATACATTAATTGCCTAATTATATCTTGATTAAGTTAGTAAGACGATATACCATGCAACATATTTTCTGTAGGTTCGTCATTAAACATTTCTAATATTTAAGGAGAGAAATCAAATTTGTAATTTATTACAATCAAATAATAATAATGTCACTGGCGTGACAGAGACTAATTCCGAAAATTTCATATGAGAATGAGTGACTTTTATTCATATTTAAAAACCTTTCTATTAATTTTACTTTTAACGTTTATAAAGACTTGTTATTATTAAAGGAGAATTTTTTTCGGGGAAAATCAATCCCTATTCTTAGGTACTTCTTCGTCTATTAATTTACTTTTAAAATAAGATTTACATTAAAATATTGCCTTTAAAACAATTGAACATAACATTTAAATCGTTATAATTTACAGACATTGCAGATAAGTTCATAAATAAACAGTTGTGAAACACTGCATGTCAACATTAAAATTAAAAATGCTGTGTAATTATATATAAAGGGGAGAACATTTGAAAAGAATGTGATTTCCCTCTCACAACAACTGAGAATATGCTCACGGCGACAACCGTCTCTAATTTCAAGTTATTTTATACTTTTGTTCCTCTGCTTTTGATAATTGCTTGGCAGATGAATGTACAAACAATAGTTGTAGTCTCTTTTATCCTAAATCAAAAAAGATATTTATTTCCATAACTACAATGTAGGACTTGGATTCCTATCAGCAACACTTTCTTCACAATAGCTCAAATCGTTTTACTACATCTAAATTAAAGTTTATTGGTTCAAGACTAATGATATTTAATATATTTTGAATCTTAGTAATCTGTGCTAACATTTTTATTAGCAAACAGAAAACAATATCTATACAATATGGCCTAATTCTTAACTACATTTAGTTAAAGCAATAATAATTAGTTCATACAAATCTAAAAAACATGTTTAGAAGCTGTAACACTGGTTTAGTACATTCTCTGTAATAGCACAATAGGGATTTTAGAGCGTATGAAAGTTTGGAGCTTATGAAAGGTTAGTAGTCGCGTTGTTAATAATTCATTTCAAAATGTACACACCATCAAACAAAATAATGTAGAATCAATCCCGTTTCTTTTCTTTTTTAAAACAAAATGGTTGTATTTTTTATAACTAAATTTTTCATTATTATAAAATTTTATTATTTTATTATTTTAAATATTTTTTATAAAATATTATTAGAATTGCACTATTCATAATAGCTTGTTATCTTTAAAAAAATTACTTATTAAATTTATTTTATACAGTAACATTTTACAAATATGAATATAAAATTTATAATTATAAATGTTAGCAACCTAATTATATTTACAAGAAAACCTGAAATTTAAAAACATAAAAACTTGCTTGTAATAATGTCTTTGCTTCTGACAAAGTCCTATATCAGCAACTGGAAGGTTGAGTGGCTGGGCACCTAGTAGACCTTTAGGGGCCGCTGAGGGTGTGCTGGCTCCAGTGGTGATTGAGGTGTTTGGTTATTACGAACAATGTACCTGTTGAAGCCAATACACCTGTGAAAACATTTATACACTAAGATAAATACAAAATGTATGTTTTATTTATTAGTTACATTGTAACAATTGGTCAATACAAACTAAAATACGTACCAAACCCTACTAATTGTCATTCTTTGGCAAAAGTTATAAAAATCAACTTAAGCGACTATATATGGTGAACTTGATATGTCGTTTTCATATTCTGCAAAACAAACAAAAATATAACACTCGTACTTTACAGTTTCTGTTACCAGGCACTTTATTTCCTAAACTACGCGAAAAACATAAATTTACAAACATGAATAGGAAACGAACTGGAATTTACCTTCTTTCGATTGAACGAAGCATTAGTTATTGTTGTATCGCGATGAATTTTATTGTGGAAAAATTGAATTATTTTAAAATTAGATGCCTTTGTGCTGCCTCACAATAGTTTGCTGCCTGTCCAGATAGGCGTTTATATCTGCATATTATAATCTTATGCATTATGCACTGAAAGCTCAGAATTACTTCCAAGTAGCCAGTATAGTTTTGTACTTCACACTAACTTCATTCCATATTTTTCTTTACAATCTCTTTCTACTTCAGCATCAGGTTTAAGCCCATTAACAAATACTGGGCTGTAATACCATACATTACTTACTGAGACGTGAAGAGGGAATATTTTCTTATAAGTAAAATGTACGGGTTGGTTTTATTTAATTAAGTTTAATTCCCTGATCATGTTGCCCAAATAATCACGTTGGTCATCAACATCTACAATTTCTTTGTAACATTCATCAACAGCTAGGGCAGCAGTGTCATTAGTAAATGTAGCTGCTACTGTATTCTCATCATATCTCTAATACAAAATAAATAAAGCTTAATAGCCAGGACAAACCCTGGTCATAATTATAGTCTTTAAGAGCTAACAAATTATATTTCTTTTCAACTACTATGAGGAAAAGTTTATTTTCCCTTGGACTCTATTTTGATCTTTTGGACTCTTGGACTCCCTTGGACTCTGCTGAATATTTTGCAAAACAGTCTGCATTCGCTTAGAGCTGTTAGCACATTTTTCGGTTTACATTTTTAACGGCTGGTTTTTGTTTTTTAATTTGTATAGCAACTTTCCAAACAGCGTAAACTGTGTTTTAATCAGTAAACGAATTGCTGAGAAATATATTCAATACTTAATTTTATACCTCGCTAATGAGTTTCTTCAACCAAGTCGATTGAGTATGACCTTATCAACAGGCAATCTGAATTGTTGCCACTTTTTTCGATAACTTCATTGTTATTAAACTAGGTCTCTGATTTCCATTAGGTAGCTTATGTCAAATCTGCTGCCAGTAAAATCTGTAATGAATTACTTAACTTCCTTATTAATGTATTCCTTTGTTTCAAATGAAACTTGAAATACTTTTAAACATATTGTAATTATGTCTTTTGGTACAAGTCTTGGGTAACATACCTAAGAACAATCAAACCTCATAATAAGTGTATGAAACCTCATATGTGGGCATTTACAGTCGATAGAGAAAAATAATAAAACTAAACGGTGTGACAAACTTTCTCACTCACTTATTCGCACACAAACAATAATTTTTTATACATTTTTTAAAATTTAAATACAAAAAAACCTGTTTTTCTTATACCTAGGTGTAAATTTTATGTGTTAAATTGAGTTTTTAATGGTGGAATCAAGTCATTAAAGAAATTATGTTTCCAATAATAGCTATACAAACCATTTTTTTTTTTTTTTTTTTTTCAATTACAGTAAAAAGAAAAAATGAGGAAGTGGCAATAGATGTGTTTTAATTTAATAATAAGGTGCTACATATTATCAAAATTGATCGAAATGATTGGAAACAACTTTGAAAACGTAACAAATATTGTGCGTTTGTCCTACTGCATAGTTATTCAAAATATGGGGGGGTCTTCAGATAAAGCTAACATATGTTTACACAACAAATTCCATTAAATCGATCTATTCGTTTATGTTATAGAGCACAAAGTAAAAAGCCAGGCATTTTAAACCGAATATTTCTATGAAAAATTTAACATTGATTTTTCCCTTCTCAAAACTAATAATGATTTATACTCGCCCTTTTATTAATATCTTTAAAATAATTAGCTTTTGGTTGTATATTCGACCCCGGGTAATCAGTTTTTATCTCTCTGGCTTCTTGGTTTCTCGACTTCATTATTGTTACAATCAAAATGAATGACGTTGGGCAAAAATTAATGGATAATTAGTTAAGCAGGAGTGTCCATCCCCCTAACTCTTTGACGCAAATTCCTCTCATAGATATCTTGTTAACACGTCGCCCCCCCCCTCACACATTCCAAACACTACGTGTATCCATTCATGCAAAAGTTTTACATATTTAGAATTATAAATACACGTTTTAATGTAAATATATTTACTGCGATTTAACGTTGGTATAACGGAAATAACTATATACCGTATTTATAAACATGGAACCTATTCCCTACCATAACACGTTTGACAACGATTAACTCAATGCACCTGAGGCTGTTTATGCGACACACATCAGAGTCCGTTTTGTGAATACTATCCGACCGAATTATAAGTGAAAAGGATTAAGGAAGTATCAACTACTGCAAAACACTCTCTTAACTCAAAGTTGACCTTAAGATCATCATAGTATTATTGGTATTGTTACTTCAACAACACACAAAGGGCAAATTCTCTCGCTGCAAGACTGCTCTATCTATCGGCTTGAAGGAGACCCGACTATATCCAAGAATAATAATAAGTGACTTTATTTTTGTGGCTAAGCTAAACCCTCCTTCCCAACTAACCCCAACAAACACATTATGTACAGTATCCAAAGACTATATTACAAAGTACTACAAACTAACCTAAACAAGAAAAATTAACAATTTAAACAACAAAATAAAGTAATTTATATGAGCACTGTAGCCCATAGCATAACATAACAAATAACAAAAATATACCATAATTTCAATATCAAAACTATAATGTAGAAAATAATATAAATATCTCAATTAAAGATAAAATAAAATAATCATTGAAAGTTATAAATCATTATAATATACATCAAATTATAATAGAAAATATGAATTATACGTTTAGCAAATAAAAGCAGTAGACACAAACTAAAGCATTTGTTTTGATTAATTAACTTATAAACGTCTATCATCCAAACAAATAACGCTATATAACCTTTGTCTTATTACACCTCAAAGAGGATGTATCCTTCATCACACTTATTAATTATCAATAAATACCATTTTAACAGTTTATAAAACTTGACACTGCACTCTACAGGTTTAAGTGTGGCATACAGAGTGTACCTCGCCTCTCCCAAGTAATCTTACCATGATATTTTGGTTAATTTACAAATTATATAAGATCAAAATTCATATTTTATAAAATCTGTTTTAAAATCCAAAACAAAATTGTGAAAGTTAAAATGTTTAACGCCTTAAAATACTACTAAATCTGTCCATATTTCGATTACGAACTAATTCGGCCACACCCGACCATAGTGCACTTTAGATAGACCGTATAACCGTAAATTGGTTTTCTTATCCGAATTTTGTATTTCACAGATCCTAATTTTTCTCTCCCTATATTTATTTAATTTGGAAATGATATTGAAAATTACAAATATTTTCGAAATCAAACATTACAAAACCAATTCTTTAAATTAGACATTATTTCTCGCTTATTTAGACCTATTTTTGTCAATGTCTGATTTGTATGGACCTTTGTACACTTTATAGGTTTAATAATCTCCTAGATTAAGAGAGTTTTGTTTATTTAAAACTATAAAAATTATCATCTTTTCACGACACCATGTACACACAAACTCCGTGTTTCAAGTGTACACATTTTCCTGTAGTTCTCAGTACAAGCCTCATTTCGACTTAATTGTTGTTAATTAATTGTAGGGCAATGAGGGATTGAGGAAACTACAAACCGGTTGACCTTCTAGTCTAATACTTGCTAATTAATGTAATATTATTGGTGTGCTATCGCCATGCACCATCTTGCCAACTCTATCGTCCATAAGCCTTGAACTTAACACGGAAAGTTCAGACGTTCCTAGTTACTACTCCATAATTTTTTTACTGATACGTCTTATTTATTGCAAAAAAAATCACAAATATGTAGGTGCACATACGTTTTGCAGCAACTTATTAAGATATTTTTTCATAAAATGTGTATTTATAAATTTTTTCTAATAAAAAATAAACTATTATGTACTCAATTTTTTTAATATAATGTTTAGTCATCTAATACTTCATTTTAAAGATCTTGGTGAAACGAGATGACTATAAAAAAATAAACCTTGACTTATTATTTATATAGTAAATTGTATGTCAACTCCTGCTCCTACAAAACCTGTTTTAAATTATACACAAAAAAATATATAAAGACCAAATTTGCTTAACCGATTTTTTCAGGTTGAAAGACTGTGAACGTTAATATTTAAAAACAATTTTGTCAAACAGAAAAATGTTTGACTTTTTCAACTTAAAAATGTAAACTACAGATTGGTGATATTTATAGATATAAATTCAATTACTAATCCAACATTTTACCGTTAAAAGTTTACTACAGTTTCAGGCTTCTTCCGCCCATCATCAGAACCACAAACAAAAGTAACATATAAAACAAAGTTTAATAAAGCTTCTTCCGTCACCGTATGGAGATCGTTAAGTTTTAAAAAGTTTAAAACCACATAAAGTCATAAAATATGCATAACACAAACACACTTAGCATCCTTGGTCATTGTGCACTATTGGTAAGGCGGCTTGAGACAGTTAGGCGAGAGGTATTTTTGATTTTATAGAGGGTGACGAAGCCTTGCTCTCAGACCACAGATACATCTGTTTCTCCAGCAAAACTGACCTGTAATCCCTCCCCTTAATTCATGAATCCTAGATTGATTTATTGGCTATTCTACGAGGATGATATTTCGGCAGCGCTGGTATCGATGTCGAGAAGCATTGGGCTATACTTTGAGATTGATCAAATTGCATCTGATCTGCAGGATTCAATTTTGAGCTCCTAACTTGACAATCAATTAAACATTGCCGTTAGACATATTTAATACCGCTTGGTGGACCAAAGGTCTTAAACATAAAAAAGATAATGTCAAGATATTATTTGACTACTGCAAATCCAGTAATAACTAAAGGGTGTATCGTAAGAAAACAAACTCGAGTCATCAGTTTTAAGGGCGCAACTAGGCTACAACGGGCCTTGACTTATACTGTAGGCAATTCTCTGAACTCTTTGAAGATCAGAAAGGAAAGTTTTACTAACACTGCGGAAAGAAGTCTCACGTTTTTTCTTGAATCTCACATTCCATGGTGCTTATTCAATGGAGATAGGAATGAAATGCCAGAACAAGATGGGGTCAGCTATTGGTAAAGAACGACTTTGGCGGACTAGATATAACGCCGGACATACTATAACGCTATCGAATGAGCAATGGACAATCAACTTAGATTCTCTTTCTCGGCTGAAGCTGGATAAATACTCAGCTTTACATTTCCAGGTCGGTCAAGGATTGATCTTGATCTAATCTTGAATTGTAAAGTTTCTTGGAATGTAAAGTCTTCAACTACACTAAATGGGCGGTGATGGCGTCCAGGCGGCTTGCTGACACAACTTTTGGTGTCAGGCGGCGCATTGGCTATACTGTGCGGTTATAAGATCCCAAGGGTCCTATTGTCCCCTTGAGTGACGGTCCAAGGTAAGCCATACTACAGCACGCAGATAACCAGCTAGCCTACAAAGGCTGGCTTGTCTCTGCACAACTGGAGTCTCCGTCAGCAGTCCTATGGAGTTTCTCTTCTTATTAGGACAGTATTCTGGTTTTGGAGTATACAGTCCGTCTCCCAATACACTCATTAGTACAAGTCTTGGAAGTTATTGAACAGTTTTCCAATCTGAGATCTCAGCAATGTTGTAGGATTAGCTAAGCGCTATTTTGATAAAGCTTGTAAGTGTGTTTTTTTGAAACGTCTCCACACACTTGCTCGCCTGAAGTACACCTTGGATAGGTGCCAGGATATAGAGGTGTTCAAGGTAACGAGCGTGCAGATAGGTTGTCCGGAAAGTTATCTTGAAGCAAAAAATCACGCCTATTGAAAGTTTTCCAAGTCTTTGGATTTGATTTTGGGTTCAATAAACGCAGTAGCTTACAGTAGCTGTCACTATTTATTGTTTGACCTTTAGGTTGAAGTCAACCAAAATTGGACTTCAAACCCAGAATATCGACATCATAATCTTTCCTGCAGACATCTGAGTTTTGAACTTTTTTGCTGTGGGATATGAAGGATGTTTCCAAACTAAACTTTGTCGCTTACTCTCCGGTTCAAAATGATAGATCCATGGTTATTATTCGCTTAACAGTTATTATTCGCTTAACAATTGTTATTCGCTTAACAGTTATTATTCGCTTAACAGTTATTATTCGCTTAAGAAATGAGTCTCCCTCTTCTTCATACAGTTAAAAATGCTTCTCCGGCCAGAAAGACAGTCCTGTTTCTTCAAAATCTTGGTTTTCAGCTGTTGCACCACCCTCCATATAGTCCAAACCTGGCTTCAAGGGATTTTCAGCTTTTTGACCCATTAAAAGAACAGTTGCGAATGAACCATTATCGATCTGATTATGAGGCCATTGAAGCAGTGCAAAATTTTCTGATCACGAGACCAAAATCCTTCTTCCAGGAATGAATTAAAATCCTCCTTAAAAAATGGATTAAGTGCAGAGAAGTAGAGGAGATTATGTTGAAAAGTAATGCTACTATTATTTATGTAAGAACAATAAATATATAGATTTTTTTTTTCAATTTCACTTTACACGCAAAAACTACTTACATACCATATTATGGAAAACAGCTTAGGTTTGTGAGATAAATTTTAATGGATATAAACAAATTATTGAATATTCTTATTTTATATTCCAAAATTTCATAGATTCTTATTCCAAAATAAAAGACAATTGGTTTATGATAATATTTTGTATTATAACTTGTCTAAATAAATATCAAATACAACGTCATTTGTACTTCCCTATTTACTGGTGGATACATTGCGATCATTAATCATTTTAAAATTAAATGTATGATCAAAAAAATCAGGATCTGTTTCTTCTGAAATAAAATCTACATTAAAATTGCTACTCAAATGATAGCTAATGGATCTCTTTATCAACAAATTCACAATCAGAGACAAAAATACTTCAAAAACTTGAAAATTGGTAAATTAACTGCATTATCTTAGACACCGCTTGATTAGGATTAGTCATTGCAAACACTAATATAAACGTACAGTACATAATATGCACAAAATAATATTAATCAAATACAGATAGTAGTGTGTTATAATATTTTGTGTTAGGTCCTAAAACTTGTCATGATTATACGAAAATTAATAAGTAAGAATTAGAAACGAAATATTGTCAATGTAGCGAAAACTCAAGATTCTTAAGATAACATTGCATGCACTCACGATGATCTCGTACATACCGAAAATCCCGCTTTGGAGAATGACAATCAATAAATGTAAGTATTTCCAATAGCATGCTCGGAATGTGCAATGCCTGGCCTAACATACCAATTGTAAAAATGAAGACTATGCGAGAAAACAAAAAGAACTCCACACTACGAGAGTGGAGAATTTTACAGTAGAGCATTTTAAAATTTATGAATCCATAGCATTTTACAAGTAACGACAGTCTTTCTCTTATTTATTTATTGTACAATTGGATTTTAGTTTTCTATCCAGCAAACAGATCTTCAATTATTCAATTTAATTTCTTTCTGAAAGTTTAATTTTTTTCAATCAGATTTAATAGTGTTGCTAATATAAAGCCATGTTTTAATAATATTTGTGTAAATTTAAAATAGTTTATCGATATTAAAAGCTTTTTGAAGTCCCACCCTATGAATAATTTTAAAATAGTCATTATAATATCTTACTTTTAACTAATTAATGTGTCAAATAAATTGAAATTAAATAAAATCACCGTTTTCAATTACATAAATTGTTTTTAATATCTCATTAAAAATAGCACTTATAGTAAGGCTAAAATAGTAATAGTTTAAATAAATACTGTTCACAGCTTTAAAAAACTAAACAAATAGTGGAGTAAAATAAAATATAAAACTTTTGTGGCCTGGGACAGGAGTGTAATTTTATTACTTAAAAGGTTTTTGGGGATATTTTAAAGTTACTCACTAAAACAGGCCCTATTTGGTATTTAAATTTATAATAAACTGTACCCTTATTTATTTTATTTATTTATTTCTCCGTTTCTACGGCTTCTACGAAAACAATTAATTATGAACCAATTTGTTCATTATTAAATTACAAAGAATATTAAAAATAGTTCGAAGTTGTCTTGTAGAAGATCGTACAAACTTGAATTTTCTTTTAAATCGTAACTTTTAAAATATACTTTTTAATTCAAAAGAGATACAATTTTTAAAATGCATTTTTGTACATCTAAATATTGTATAAAAATTAAAACTAAGTAGTTTACAAAAAAAAAAAAAGTTCAAATAAATAATTTTAGCATTTATTAGTAAATTATGCGATATATTGGACTACATTTATTCTGCATTCTCATTTGTGTGCGTAAAATAATGGTGAATAAAAAAAATTGTTAACAAGTAATACTCCTCATAATCCACGTATAAACGCATTTCTTTCTTCAAGGCCGTATCTAATTAGACTTGGGAATCTCGTCTATCCCAGCTGCTGAACCTGGAACTAACCTACACAACTCAGAGAGAAAATTTCATGTTTTTTTTACTTACTAATTATTATAAAATTACGTTCTATTGACTTTTCATTCTTTTTCATCGAAATGTACTTTTTAAAAACTACAATTTAAAATAAAATTCAAGTTTGTACGACCTTTCGAACCTATTTATAGACAAACTCTCAAACCTTTTCAAAAAATGATATTTTTTTTTAGGTTATGTATCAAATATGTTGACTCGCAATTTAGCATGGTTATTAATTTTTATAAGGAGCATCTTTACTACCTTTATCTTACCACTACCTTACATCTTTATTACCTCAAGTTCCATAAAAGCCATCAATAATGTCTAAACTTATAGTGTATTGTTTGAAATTGGTATATATAAACTTGAGGCTATTTAACAACACACTGAATAGACCAATCATCCTGGAACCAATCACTTTTTTTTATTTAGTAATGAACAAAGTTATTCTTACTTTTTTGCAGGGGTTATAAAATGTATATATACAGTGTGTTTAGGAAGAATTGTACTTACTTCGTGAATTGATTTTAGATCTCAATATTAAGGGGAAAAGTTCCTATAGCCTAAATGTAGGTCCGGAAACGCTTCGTTTTCCTTCTGTAGGCCATTTTGTGTTTTTTGTCGAAAAATAGTGATAATTAAAAAAATTATTAAGATTTTGGTTTAGATTTGGTATACACATTTTGTATATTACTTTTTACTAGTTTACCAAAAACCAAAACCACACGCCATTTGTACGTTTTTTAAATGGCGACCGTTTAAAATATTAATGTTATATTTCACAAAACTCGTTCATTTTACGAAAAATATATGACAATCGAAATGGTTAAAAAAAATTTCTTTCTACAAAAATTATATATTTTTATAAACATTTTGGGTGTTGTAGACAATTACCAAGATATGTTGTTTTTAGTTTTTCTAGATAACTCAATTATCCTTTGACTTACAAAAAAGAAAAAACAACGCCATCCATAACTTTGACATATACAGGAAACCTACAACGAATGACCAGACCATCCATGCCTCTTTTAACCATCCGCATACACATAAAATGACCGCTTACAATAGCATGATCCACCGTCTCATAAATACACCACTAAACCCAGAAAACTACAGGAAAGAACACATGTCATATCATTAAATACATAGCTTCCGCAAACGGTTACAATCCTGAAATTGTCGACAAGTTGATAAAGAAGATGAAACTAAAAAACACCAAACCAAAAAACCTTATCAGAGAAAATATGACCAAAAAAACTTATGTATCCATAGAGTATGGTAGAAGACTTGAGTTCAGACTCAGGAAAGAACTCAACAAACACAATATTTGCTTATCATATAGAACATCCAACAACCTTACCAACTTTCTAAGGCCAGAAAACAAAATATACCCAAGGGACAAAACTTCTCTATCCGGCGTATATAGGTTGAAATGCACAGACTGTGAAAAGTTCTACATTGGCCAAAATGGACGACCATTCATCACCCGTTTTAAGGAACATCTGTCGCGACACAACATTACCAATCATAAGTCGCACTTCGCACAACACCTGATAGATTACAGCCATAAATACACATCCATAGACCAAAACCTGGAAATATTACACATTTGTAGAAAGGGCAGTTTAATGTCTTCACTCGAGGAATTTGAGATATACACAGCTGCAAAAAACCAGAGTCACAATATATTAAACGACCAAATAAAATTCAACTCGAATGAACTGTAAGTAACCGGCCAACACGTATTGTGTTTCCGAGTGATCACAGTAACGTTGTTTCAAATTAACAAAATAATTTTTAATTTTAAAAAAAATTACTAATTCTTGTGATATTTTATGTACTTCGGATATTTTATTTCTAAACAAACCTTCTTAAATTTTGTGATATTTTGTGTTGAAATGGACAACGCCTCAGAACGGCTAATAACCTATAAAATAAGATGTTAATAGGATGTCCAAGGATCTGAAGATTACGGTATAACCGTCGAAACCGGTAATCTGAAAAATCAGTTGGATTGTATGACGGAAAATAATAAGGTAATACACCCTTTTTATATATAATTAATTACAAAAAAAATTAACCATTTTGTTTTCGCTAAAAGAGGAAAATATTTTGTCTTTTGTACATTTTTGTTTAAAACCACGTTTTGTAAATATCCTTCTCAAAGTTCTTTTGAAATCAAATTTTAACAATCTTAAATTACGTACATGCTCAGATAATAGTCAATATTTATCCTTTACGTGCTACAAAATCCTTTACTCTCGTTATGTTAAACCTATATTGTATGAAATACAAAATAGTTAGACCTAATTCACGAAATATTGGCCATAAACAATTGATTATATACCGCCCCAGGTGCCATAGCACTAAGCCATGTCGAACTGGATTACAACAGATATTGGAGACCTGAACAAACACAACAAAACACACACGTATATATTATATAGGTTATGACTGAAATCGTTGCCAATAGGTTATTATTTTAAACAATATGTAACAACTAAAGCGATCAGGCTTAATTAGGGTTTATTTAAATTTACTTGTGAATAGTAACTATCTATTAGTAACATTTTAAATCCATAATCCATACAAGTTTGTTAATAAATTTCTTTTATAATAACTAACTAGGTAAAAAGAAAGTAATTACAGTGTTAAATGTCTTATTCGACAAAATATGATTAGAAAAATAAGTATGGTAATTGGTTTAGTCCTCCATATATATATATATATATATATATATATATATATATATATATATATATATATATATACATTAATTTGAACTATATATATATAACTTATTGCAACTATCAATTCCAACTAATTCTACTCCTTTTACTTTATTAAAAGAATCACTTATAGCCCTAAGTTAGGGTATAAAGTGAAATACTCCAAAGATAACCTTGAAGGCATAAAACAATACTTGTTGGAAAACGATATATATATATATAGGCTTATTAAATTATGGAACATATTCAGAGTGGACCATCCACTTGAAACTTTGAATTTCAAAATTGCAACAAAAACAGATTTCAAGTCACGATTGATGAATGAACAAAGCTTTTTTTACATTAAAACCATTAGAGTAGAATGTTTTCTTTTTAAATCTCCTCAAAATATTTTAAAATAAATTATATGTTTACATTCGAAAATTTTGACAAACAGACCTCTCAAAATTTCTTTATATATATGCAGCAGTTTTCTCACAATACATGAGACAGATGTTCTGAATGACCTTGTATAATTCACTACTCGAATTTAATTAATATCATTGTCATCTAACGCCATGACTAATTTGTTTAGACAAGTTCAACGATCAATTCTCAGCCACTACTCTGAAATAATCTACACCTGAACTACTACAACGTAAACTTAAATAAACAATAATAATCAATTAACTATTTAACGTATCAATTAACGTAAACTTAAATAAACATATATAAATAATCAATTTCCTAGTGACTTCAAATCACAATTCATTTTCCTGGCTCAACCAGTCACCTACCACACTCTCCTTTTCTGTCTCTAATTCTACTAACAATATTTCTCATCACTCTTTTCCAGAATTGCAAGTTGGACCTAGCTGGCTCGTAGCTCACTATACAAGTTACAGAGATCATATCAATAAATATTTTTATTAAAATAGAATTCCTCAAAACGTATATTTTCGTCAAAAACACACCATCTATTTGTTCGTCCATCACAATAACATTCATAAAACAGTAAAATAATAATTAAGAAATAGGATATCAACAAGACAGGGACCAAACAAAGTCTCGTCTTAATCTTATGCAACACTATCAAAACCCTTTATATTGGTAAGTACTACTCCTACCTCTTACTTTCTTATGATCATACATAACATAAAATAATTTTGACAAAGCGTTTACTAACTTCAATAAACACACTCGTGCACAGGCACGTGCGCGCGCGTGCACACACACACACACACACACACACACACACGTATTATTCAGTTACCTAAAAAAGTTAAAATTTAAATTCTATGAGGTCGGTGGACATTTCATATTCTTGGATGTCCTAATGTATTTAAAGGGGATCGCGACACAGAAATTTTCTAAAAATAATTAACTGACGTTGATTAAATTTATTCTGTGTTAATCTGAGTCTACATAGAAGAGATTGAAGTATTCCTGTCTGATAAATCCGTGCCATAGTTGGTGTAAATAAATTATAAGATACACACAGCGAAAGCATTTACATAAAGAGGGATATGAAATATTATTAGTTTTCAATATTCTCTGAGAGAATATTCACTTGAATCTACTTAAAAACCTTATTTTTATATATTTTTACGACTGTCCCTATGACCGCTATTTTACAAACTGTAATAGAATTTGCATAATGATCAACTTTAAAATTACATGAGATTTATAAATTTTACAGAAAATAACATGAATAGATTATCATATAAAAATACTTTCAGAAATGTACAGCATTTTTTACTGAACAATTTTTAAATAGTTTAGTTATACTATACATCAAAATTTTATTTTATCGCTCTTTCAGATGGCGAAATCAGAATTTATAGTTGTAAAATATTAGAAATATTTTTTTAAATATTTTTGTACGACCATCATTTTGAAACTTATGGCCTGTATTTAATAGTTGATGTACTTAACAAAGGCCTTTGTGAGTGTGAGATATATTTGTTTATCTAAATTCGAAAATGTCTTTATTGTTTCTACGGCTTAGAAGTCTCATAAAATGTCTACAAATACATTGTATAAAGTTAGGTATTTAATAGAGATAATTCTAACAGATTGATTTTGCTACAATTTTTGAAGTTAAATAGGACATTTCCTGAGATTTTGCAGCTGGAAGCATAAATAGATTATCTTTTAAAGAAAGAACTGAAGTACATTTATTGTTTATTTGTTGGTTTTATTAAATTGTAATTTGTTAGATATAATTCAAAAATATTTTTTATACGTTTCTATCGCACTTTCAAATGGTGAAATCAATATTTTTAGTTGATAAAAGATCGAATAAAATATGTATTTGTTTTTCTTCTTTTTTTAGATTTGAATGGGCAAAACTCACTTCAATAAAAATGAAATATAAAGTTGAGAAACTTAATCGAAAATTTGTAGATTATATATCTCTTATTAATTCGGAGAATATATTAAATTAATTTTTGGATTTAAATGTAACAAAAAATGGTTGTAAATACTAAACATTTAAATGCAGACTTATGTCTATATATAATTTTATACGTATATTTTATTCCAGGATCTAGATGACAAATATCAATGTTATATAAGGGATGATCCAACCCTACCTTATTATTGCTACTATTATTTCATTCCGGAAATTTGCAACAACTATTTTTTATAATAAAAATTGTTAATTGTGAGTTTATTTTTCAAATGAAGATAATTTAGAGACTTTACTTCTATTTTTTTAAAACCGTTCTTTTAATTTATTTGTGCATAATTATATTAAATGCAATTTTATACATTTTTTTCTTAATAAATAATATTTCAATCTATTTTTTTTAAATCGTCGACAAGGAAATAATTGGAAAATAGTTTAGAGGTTTTAATCTCGTCGTGTAATTCAGAATTCGTCTCAAAACTTTTCACATTTTAAACTAATGGTTTCTCCCACAGTTTCCAACTGCTCGACTCCCTCAGGCATTTTTCAATTCGGAATAAATCTAGGAAGGGCAAGTTTAACCCTGTTGGGTTGAATTCCTCCCAACCCATCGTTTCTCACATTTCCACTGCAATGCAAAGTATTTAGTAACTTGCGTATTTTAGACAAAATATTTTCGTTGAATTAAAAACAATAACGCAGTGGTTTAACTTGAAATTAAAACTGTCAAAAACTTTAAATAAAGCTTCCTTAGAAAATAGCAAAGTCAAATCTATCATTTTGAGCAATTACACTTTTATCGCCACTGGACATGAAATAATGGAAATTTATTTTTATTCAAATATAACCCTTAACTGAGAAATTTACGTAATGCGGAAAACGTCGATGAAATTTACAATAGTTATTTTTCTATGAAAGAATAGGCACCAAATGTCGGAGAATGATTTATTTACAGCAAACAATACTCTAAATTTTCCTAAACTAATCATACTTTTTTTAAACACTAGAGTTCAGGAGAGGCTATTTTTCTGAAGCTTTTTTTAGTAGGAAAAGGTGTCGAATGACGCTACCATGTTATAACTCCATTACGAGTCCCTTTCAATAAAATAACTTCACAAAAACTAAGTTATAATACTTTTAATTCTTATTTATGTCCTTTTTAACATAAACTTATGGTAGAGAAGTTTATTATGTAAGTTAGCCAAAAACTAAAAATGGACAAAAGTGACTCTGACCACGTTATTTGGCTCTCCTGAAAATTTTGTTTCCAACAAATAGTCCCTTTTGGTTTTCCTCATTACATATTACTCGTAATTTGAGTTCAGAGCCTCTTAAACACATGAAGAAGTTCAATGTTATAAGAATCTGGTAAGTAACAGATTTCATAAGCAGGACATAATGATGTGTATGTGATAACATAGGATATAAAAAGTTATTTAAAGTAAGTAGAACTAAAAACAGATATTAAAAGCTTGTAGAATGAAAATAGTTATTCAAAGTAAGTAGGACTAAAACATCCGAAAATGGTTGATTATACAGTTGAGGGTAGTTGGTTACCCTGAATTTAGTAGGGTTAACAAGTAACATATGAAAACTTCTTAATAGTTATGAACCACCTATACAATGGAGGTTATTTAAAATAACTTATAAATAAATATGGAACTTGACTTGTGAGATAATATTAGATATAATAAAACTTGAACACAAGATCTCACAAAAATTACGTTTACTTAATTAACAGCAAAGTTGCCATCCTCGGTTATAGTTTAGTTATTGTGACTTTGTCATTGAAACGCATTTGAATAGGTAAACGTAATTTTTGTGAGATCTTGTGTTCGAATTTTATTCTATCTAACTCATAAAATAAAAGTCTGCATCGTAACGATACATTGTTTGAGACATTGTTTTCTTAATTATTGGGATTCGTGTCATTAAAATGATAACAGATAATATCTTATATTCATTTTGTGTACAATATAGAATCATTTAAGTTGGTCTTAGTGGCTACACTTTATCAAACACTTGATAAACTTAGATTTGGTTTTATTTCTTAAGGCAACTACCCCAAAAAAATAATAATGTTATATATACAATATATAGCCCGCTTGTGAAAACACAACACAATTAAGGCTTCATGTACTCATAAATTAATTAACATTTTGTATGGTCCCTTAAAAGTTTAGTGTGCTTCTAAAAGTACAAGTGACTAGTATGCATTCAAGCTTTTGCTGCGTGCTATAGCTTGTGCCGCTTTTGGCCACCATACTAATTAACCGTATGTCAGTTGAGGTCTGTCAATTGCCATGTATATCCAGAGGGTGACCTTCGGTTTTAATCCCCATTGATATCCGATAAGGCGTCTTGTCACATTAAAGATGACTTTACCTTTAATATGGCTTGGTCCAAATGAGCGTTCCACATCAGCTTCATATTCAGGATCACTCCTAGATATTTCAATGTCTGCAAAACATCGAATCTGTTTCTCTCAAACCATATATATATCCTTCTCCTAACTCTCTCTTTTACTAAAAGGGACAATCATTGTTTCGGAGTGATTGACTCGGCATCCCTCTCTTCGGCATCAGTCACTGGTATGTCCCAGATACTGATTAAGCAGTTCCTTAATTATATTGTGAAACTTGCCTTGAACCATGATGAACATGTCATCTGCGTAGTCTTTTGTATTTGCCCCCGCACCATTGAGATCTCTTAGGAGGCTATCTACAATCAGGGATCACAATAAGGATAAAATAACACCCCTTGTGGACAACCTCTAGCTGTGTCAACTTTCAAAACCTCATAGTCTAGGGAGGATTACACTTGTCTACAGCAAACCATAGAGTTATCCAACTGCATACTGTGTGATCGCCTCCATGATCTCAAACTGCTTTCATTATTGCATCATAAGAGACATGTCAAAGGCACCTTCATAGTCTAAGAAAGCACATACAGCCGTCTATTTTCTGACCAAGGAGTCCTTAATCCTGGTTACTGGTTTATTTATGGTGAATTCACAGGACTTCTTAGGCTGATATGCCTATTGGTTCCTCTATGAAGTGGAGTTCCAGACAAAACCTACTTCGATATGTATCTGCCAATCAGTCTTTCCAGTGATTCAAAATGGATGAGAGTATACTGTTCAGGCTAAAATATTTGGGATAGGTATGGTCTGGACGGCCACGCTTTGGAATAAAACCAAGAGATTTTGTTCTAGATTATGCATATTTTTACCTATAAGGCATGGACTTGCAATCTTGCAACTGTTGATGACAATGTTATAGTAGAGATGGCTCTTTATTGAATGTTTCCACTTTCTGAAGTAGTTTGTGTTAATTTAGTAGGTTTGATTTCTAAGATTCCACTAAGGGCCTATATTGAGAATAAATTGACAAAGAGTGGTGCATAGTCAAAAGAAGTAAGCTTTTGTAAATTATTAAGAACCTAAGGATGTTGTTTTGTAGTATATTTTTGTGTTTAAAGATTAAAGTGTTATTTATTTTGGAGTTTACAGAGAATGGCTCAGTAGGAATATGTTCCAATTGGAAAGGATATATATTAATTAATGGTTCAGTTCAAGTTCTCAGAAGTCATCCCAGTGGTTTTGATATATATACTAACGACAAATGTGTTTTTTCCTTGCAGTGATGATTTGTCAGTGTTATTGTAGGGAATATAATAGCATAAGAAAACTTATATTTACTAGTTAACTAATAACAATAATAATAAAAAAGGGTTACCTAGAGATCTACACTTTGTTTATTGTATGCTCTGTGTAGCCTATCATTGGGTTCTTCTGTTAATTGTTCTACTTGAAATTTAATCTTTTTTTTTCCTATAGAATAATATATTAGTGTAGTGAGAGACTTGAAAGAAAAAGTAAATGAAATGAATATACTGGATCTGTGCGGAAAATATGTTCAATTTCAGTCTGGTGGTAGTGGCGTGATCTTTGCACAACTATGTTGTCTACCTACCTCAAAAGGAGTCAGGCAGTGCCAGTGGTTAAGCCATGCAGCCTATTTTCATGCCAATACTGTTGTTCAAAATGACTGCTCCTATTGAAAATCCTGCCGATTGTGAAGTACATTTTGTTATTTGTTTTCTGTTTGCAATGAACTTTAATGACAAATGACATAAATTACTAATTTTGCTCAGTGTATGGAAAGAACAATTTTAGTAATAGTGTTATTAGAATATAGTGCTGTTTGTTTGACTAATGCCTGTAATGAAGAAAGAAGTGTATGGACTATCTGTTGTGACAGATGAACTAGCTGAAAAGGTGAATGTGAAAAATCCAAGAAAACCAGCATTTCAAAATTACAAAATTATTGGTTCTTTTCTCTAAGGTATCCTGAACAGTTTTGTGTACATAGAGTCACTGATAACCATAAAACCAAGAAGATTGATGTGGTGCTAACTTTCCTTTTATAATTTATAATGATAATTTCCTTATCATATTGTGACAGGTGATGAGATTTCGGTGTTGTATGTGAATGTAGAGACAAAATAGTAGTTCATTCTATGGAGTGGGGCCACACTGTTGGAAAACTTCAAAAGTGCTTGCAAACATTATCTACAAAAAGAAACCTCATGGCAACTTTCTTTGGGACAGAAAAGGTATTCTTCTGATAGATTTAATGGAAGTTTACTGTGACACTTTATGGAAGCTAAGAAGAGCCATTAAGAGAAACAGTTACCATGTTAAGTTTTAGATTTTTTTGCAGGAAAATGCTCATCTGCATACGTCCCACTAAATAGTTTCTTTGACCACCAAGGAGTTGTTTGACCATTCTCCATTCAGCCCTGATTTGGCTTCTAGTAATTATCACCTTTTGCCTAACATTAAAAAATGGGGTTAGATCGGTTTGAAATTGACAAATAGTTAAAAGGACAGTGTCAATGTATGGCCTAATTAACTGGTGGCGAAATCCTACGATGAGGGTATTAAAAAACCCATCACTAAGTGCCCTAATGTAGTAAGAAATTATAGTGAAAAATATGTAAGAGTTGTAATTTCTAATAAAAAAAGTTCCAATTATATTGGTGTCATTATTATTAACAAAACGGAACTTACTGTCTGAACAGACCTTGTGTGGTTAAATAAATGTATATTACCTAACATGTGCTAACTCTTTTATTTTTCTAATGGGAGGTAGCTTACTTCTTAGATTAATTCACTAAAAATGTTGCTGCTCAACATATTCAATAAATAATTATTGACGTTTTCAGTAATTGATGTTATAGTTCAAAAAAGCAGTACCGGTACCTATTTTATTAGGTAATCAACATACCTTTTTATATCCTTCATCAAAAGTATTTCTTTTGTGTAACTGTTACAGGCCGTTTCACCTCAACATGAGGCATCTTCAGGCATAGTACAGGAATGCTTCATACACTGACACTATATTTTATTCACATTTACGATTTTAAAATATGTTATTGTACTAAAATTATACGTAGTACAAGTCAAAGAAATTTCTACTAATAGCAACAGTAGTAAAAAGTTATGGCCACAAAAATTAAATAACAGTAGTTTTAAAAGGATAAAAATGGAGGCAAAGAGTATTTTAAGTGGGAATGATTGATCTATCTCTGTAGAACAAGTTAGGTTTTCCAAGTAATTCCTTATATGAAGACACCGTAATGGACAGATTCTGGAGTATATTTATAAAAGATCTTGAAATGTCCTTAAACCTACAAAGGAGCTTGAACAAGTTGTACAATATAGTGCCTTTGTCGTCAGATAGCTAATTATTGGTAGCAACGCCGATTCACACTATTAGGCAAGTTGGGAAGGATGACCTTGCCAAAAGGTTTTAGTCATTAGGTAAGGTAAGAAATTTTGCTGAACTAGATAAGGTGGAACTACAGATATGAGACGGACAGCATAATAGACTGCTATAAAGACAATTACTTGGTAGGCTTCAAAATGGTGAAGAACAGAGCAAAGTGATGGAACAAAGATTTGGAGTGTCTGAAAAGGTATATTCAAGATATTTTTAATACAGCAAAATGCAGCCACAATGGAGGACAAATTATTTAGCTCTTACTGAGTATTTCCAGGTCATTAGGAAGGTCAAACATGAATCCAAGAAGGCAATCACAAAAGAGGTGGACATCTTTGAGGATGCAGCAAAACTGCAAAGAGTTTCGGCCTCTCGTCTTTTGAACACAGTAGGCACAGGAATCTATAACAAAACAATACAGGAAACGGTGAGTCTTGTTTTGGAAACTCACTTTCTGGTGGGTTGTGTTGAGCGTACTGATGGGAATGGTGGGTACCGGTCAATGGAGGACAGCCCTTGGCGAAGGGCGACCCCAGAAAACTGGAAGCTACCCAGACGTATCGGGACAGTTTCCAATACTAAATGGGCAGTACATCAATTTAGTCAATTTTAATCTCCTGAAGAGGATGGAATATACCCCGGCTTGTTGCAAAGGGGGCCGGATTTGCTTTTTGTCAGACTACAACTTTTACAGAGCAAGCATAGCATTCGTCAATATACTGCGGGTCTGCTGGTCTGGAGAGTAAGCAGAGTGGTTTTATTCCAAAGCGTGGTCGTCCAGACCAAACCCATTCCAAATATTTTAGCCTGAACAGTCTACCCTCATTCATTTTGAAAACACTACAAAGACTGATTGGCAGATACATATGGATGTAGGTCTTGTCTGGAACTCCACTTCATAGGAACTAATATGCATATCAGCTTAGGAAGATCTGTGAATCCGCCCTAAATAAACCAGTAAACAGAATTAAAGACTCCTTGGTAAAAAAAAAAAAAAAAGATGACTGTAAGGCTTTCTTAGACTATCAAGGTGCCTTTGAAAATGTCTCTTATGATGCAATAATCAAAGCAGTGCGAGATCATGAAGTCGATCACATAGTTTGCAGGTGGATAAACTCTATGGTTTGCTGTAGACAAGTGTAACCTTCCCTAGACAATGAGGTTTTGGAAGTCGATGCAGCTAGAGGTTGTCCACAAGGGGTATTATTTCATCCTTAATGTGGGCCCTGGTTGTAGATTGCCTCCTAAGAGATCTCAATGGTGCAGGGGGAGAATACACAAGACTACGCGGATGACATTCATGGTTCAAGGCAAGTTTCACAATACGATGATTACCAGATCATCGACATATGCTATATTTTAAAGCTGTTAGCTTCCAGTAGCCCAAATATTTCAACCATCACCAGCATCCACAAGAGAGGGGTCAGTGGGGGCCGATGACTAACAACACTGTTTTGGACTCCCCATACAGGTAGGCTTCCATCCTTTGACTCATTAACATAGATCTGATCCATCTAATTATCTGGAGTTCAATTTTATTATCCCTAAATACTCTTTCTATAGAGTTGTAGGAGAGGAGGAATTATCGAAAGCTCCTCCAATATCAAAAAAGGCACATAAAGCTATGTCCTTATCCTCTATCTTGCCAACCATTGCAAATTATGACAATTCTGGTCCTCTCTGTGGATATATTGATGGCCACAAAACTAAAATGAGATGGGCCTAGACCTAGTTACAAGTTTGAAGTCTCGAAAAATTCAACTTCAGCTAAAAGAGAAACATGATCTTTCTCCTAAGGTAACAAAGGCTACTTTAGCGACGGCTTTGCCTACTGGTAGTTCTGCTCCTGGTTTGCTAATAGAAAGCTCCTCAGAGCCTGTGGCAGTGCATAGGGATCAATCTGCTGCTGGTGGGGGGGCTGGCTGAAACTTCTAGTCAGCCTAATTCCACTCCACAAAGCAAATATATCACACCTGTCGCTGTATCACAGGTCAAAACTCCCTTCAAAGATATTTGTCCAATCTGTCCGAGAAGTGGGAGGGGTGGGTGTGTAGTGTCTGGCAGTTCCTTCCTTCTAAAGGAACAAAAACTTATAGGACCATCAACAATTGCAAAGAAAAATTCTGGCTAGAAGAACTCGCCAGAAGGAGGTCAAAGGAGTGGACTAATACAAACTAAACTGAAGATGGACATTCCTACATCAGTGACAAAACCAAGTCCCTTATAAGAAGAGTTAAAATAAAATCCCTTCACAAATCTGAACGTCATTCAAATAAATCTCAACCATGCCGGGACACCTTTGGCTGTCCTCAGGAAGAGATTTACTGAATGCACAGAAGATATAGTTCTAATCCAAGAGCCATGGGTCAACAGATGAAATATCAGAGGACTCCCAACCCAAAAATGTAATTTAATTTACAATAACATGGTAGTAAGACTAAAAGCAGCTATTATGCTAAACTGTAGGGAATGTCAATTTTCTATCTATTCCAGAGTTTCTAACACAGGACATGGTCAGTGTGTTAGTCAAAATAAGCTATGATGAATTGAAGCAGGAGGTTATAATAGCCTCAGCTTTCTGGTGAGTCCAATATATCTCCAAAAGATGATACAGTGAAGCTCATCAGCTATTATAATAGAAGTGGGAAACACTTCATCATTGGATGTGACTCCAATTCGGACCACACTATTTGGGAAGTGTGAGGAACAACCAAAGAGGTGGGTACCTTCTTAATTGTGTTTATACTAATAATGTAGAGATAAGTAATAGAGGGTCAAACCTACTTTTAACAAAACAGGGCCTGTAAAGGTTGGATAGACCTGAGTCTTCTCAGTCTCAGTTTTGGGGACAATATCTTTAATTGGCATCCATTAGACGAACCGACTCTGACTGATCACATGTACATTAAATTCCAAATTAAATCAACTCAGAACTAGGCAGAAAAAAACCTAATCCCAAGGAACACTGATTGGGATAAATATAAA
Source organism: Aphrophora alni (assembly GCA_963513935.1). Lineage (NCBI taxonomy): Eukaryota > Metazoa > Arthropoda > Insecta > Hemiptera > Aphrophoridae > Aphrophora > Aphrophora alni. The sequence continues at coordinate 97,551,184 of OY740766.1, forward strand.
GCAGTCCTGTAATCTGAGTTGGTCGAAATCAAAACGGAACTAGAGAGAACTGCTGAAACCTTACAAGCAATAATTGTCAGTAACTATGAAAGTAGTTGTCCATTTAGGGAAAGAAAAGTTAAGGCATAGGTGCCTTATAGAACTTAAAGTTAACCCAGTTGAGAGCTGTTGCATATAAATTCTTCAAGGCAAAGCTTAATGAGAACTGGGAGACTTATAAGAAAGCCCTTACAGAATAAAATAGAGAGTTGAGAAAATCTAAAAGAAGGACATGGAAGAGCTTCTTTGAAGGTATAAACATTGTCTCAACAGTGGTTCACCTACAAAATCCTTAAGTAAAGATCACTTGAATCCTATAGGCTTCTTAAAGAAAGAAGGTGGATCACATACGGAGAATGCAGAGGAAACTATGAGTCTAATGTTAGAGGCTCATTTCCCTGGCTCTATTGTGTTTGATCACATAAAGATTATATTGTGCCTTACTTCCTTAGTTGAAGAAGGAGGATTACATCTATGATCATTGATGAAAACAAGGTTAGATAGGCAGTGGGTAATCATAAACCATACAAATCATCAGGTGGAGATGGGGTTTTTCAGGCCCTATTGCAGCAGCTGTTGGAAGAGCTACTGCCACTACTGGTATCACTATTTAGGAGTAGTTTTTCCCTGTCATATATTCCAAAAAAATTAAGGAAGTAAAAGTGGTTTTTATACCAAAGGCTGGTAGAAGAGACACTGCGGATCATAGGTCATACAGACCAATCAGCCTGACATCCTTCTATCTTAAAACAAAGGAAAAAATACTAGACAAGCACATATAGAGTGAAACCCTTAACATTCCATAATGCTCAGTATACCTATCAATGGGGCAATCAACCTCTAATGCACTACTACATTATAATAGTATTCAGTTAAAGTTTAAATAAAAAAATCGCTATGTATAGGTACTTCTAATATTCAGTCTCAAAGGAACCATGAAAAAAAAATATTATTTTTACGTTTACATTTAAATTTAACCTCCCATACCATAAGTTAAGTACAATAACACAACACAAATAAACTTTTGGCAAAAATTTATTAGCCTATGTTATTACAGTTCCCTGATGTACATCTTGGTACCTAACCCAGTTGCCATTATCGGAGGGTTTTAAGCTAATATCAAAATAAAATAAAAATTTTAAAATTAAACTGACATACTGTCAATCTACTTCAGTTCAGCTAGATTGGCCAATCATAGTTAAACCATGTCACGTCACTAAGACAAACCCCAAAGACAATTGTGTTGTTAGAGAAGTCTAGTATTTATAAAGTCAGTTGTAACGAATGCGACAAGGTGCATCTAGGCCAAACAAAGAGACAAATCGTAACTAGATTTATAGAACATGTATAAATCCCGGTGCGAATGCTGGCACTTTGGCTATCGCTTACAAACCGCTACTAACCTGACTTAAAACATCAGTACTACCGGCAGGTAAATAAACCAGTTCCATATTCCAATTGAATGTTTTTCAACTTATATCTGAGGTCTTTTTTAGGATATTATAATTACCTTGACATGTTAATAAAGCTTAGAATCGATCACATTTAAAAAAGGGTGAGGTATTTTTCATTGAAATGATGAGTTCAAATTAGAAAGCAGCTTGGGAAAAGTTTTTTTCTCCACTAATGCCCTTCCCCTGCACCCCCCACCCACCACGCAAGGGTAAGTTCAAGTGCCAGCATTCGCGCCCGTATCTATACCTCATATTAAATATGATAGAACAGAGAAATGTAGTGTAGCTGAGCTTATACTTAAAATGAACCATGAATTGGAAATACAAAATGTGAAAATTATTTAGAGCATGACCTCCAATAAGTTGTTAAATAGGTATGAAAGCATTTTTATTGCTAAGATTAGTAGCGATTCACTACTCAATGCAGATAAGAATTCTATTCCTAATTTGTGTTTATTCTCTTCGTTGAAACCTAGGTAATATCCTTTCCATTAATTAGCCGTTGATCACTTGCATTTTTTTTATTTAGTACCTAATCTGTGGGTTTGTTACATGTAATACATTTTGTTATTGCTTTTAATAGTAAGTATTTGTAGTTACAATAAATTAACCTGTTGTATGATAAATAGTCTAATTTATATTTACATGTAACACATTTGTTATTGTTTTTAATAGTAAGTGTTCAAAGTTACTAAAAATTAACCTGTTTTTTGATAAATATGCAAAGTAATATTTTGACTTATCTTCATTATTGTTCATTAGATATGTAGTTGCATGTATTATTTGTAACAGTATATTACTATTCATTAGTTATTTAGTGATATGTATGTAGCATTCAAATCTCATAAATTAAATCTGCAGACAAATTATCCACTCGCTTCCTACAGCAGCAACTTCCGTCCCTTGACAGGTGCTAGCGCGTAGCGACTTTCTCTAAAAGTCAAGTATCGCGTGATGCATGGAAGTACAAAGTACAACTGCTGGTCAGGCGACCTGATCTAAAACTCGTTGTCAGTCTACCTGCATTTTCAACATGTACAAGAAACCATCATCGCTCCGCTAGTTTTTTTTTTTAAAGTCACATCAATAAATTCATGTTTCAGTTCATAGATAAAATGTAATATCAGTTTACAATTCAGTGATGTGTTCTTTTGATTTACTAATTAATAGTTGTGTAGTTTTTATTTCACTGCACCTGATCACGTAAACTTCGACAGGATTTCCAGGTATTCAAATTTACAGATTTTATCATATCATAAATTTTGTTAATGTTTTAAAATTTATTCATTAAAATATGTATTTCATGTTTTATTTAATATTCAATGTTTTTCAGAAACTAAATAATTATAAAAATTTTTGCATTTCTTGAAACGTAGTTTACAAAACCTTAACCAGTCAGATTTTAAGTTTTGAGCAATTATGTGAAATTAGTGCAAACTAGTGTTAAACATTAAACAATCAGAATATCTTATTGAACATGTCAAATATAAAACTATTAAAGAAATCTCTTCTAGATCAGAATATTCGTTTTACAGATTTTTACAGATTTTTGCAAGTTTTATACAAGCTTTGTTTTAAGCAAAACCAAGTATATATAAATAGCTTTATAATCATCTAAGAAGCATTTAATTATAAGCTTAATGAATTTTCTGTGATGCAATCAATATTCTCTAATTTTGACAAATAACCAGATATTTTTAATAAAGAACATTAATGCTACAACATGTCTGATTTTGCACAGATACTAGTAAACGTGTTTTTTGCTTTAGCTAAAACGCTGGTCGGAGAAACTCAGCAAAACTTGTTTCATATTGCATACTCCAGCAAAAGCGCATAACATATTTCTGCCTGTTTTTAAAACACGTTTTGAATAATAAATCAACAAACTTTCAAGTGCACAAAAGTGATGTTTTTTTTTAAAACTTTGTTTAAATTTATATTGTACATGTACTTAATTTGCTTTAGTGAAATGTTTTTCTTAAAACTGTCATTTAAATGTAGTCTTGTATAGCTAATTTATAAATTATATAAAAAATTATTGGGTGGTGCCTGCATGCAAACTTTTCGGCCCTTACAGCCTCCAAGAGGTTATTTTCTAAATTAATAATAAAATTGACGTCAATTTATACAACTTCATTATTCAAAATTTTCATTTCTTTTATAAACTTCTTACGGTATATTATAACAAATTCTTTTATTTAAAATATATATGTATATTGGCCAATCTAGTATTTAAGAAATTTAACAAACAAATCATGATGTGTAATATTTAATCTAATAATGAACTTGTTAAAATTAATATAATTTTTTTTATTTTTTTTTTTTTATTTAAAATATCAACTTCATTTATATAATCTTTTCATTGTTAAATTCTGTAACTGTTTTTTTTTTTAAAAAAAACTATTATTCAATAAGCTAAAAAGGGGGGATAAATATCAGAATCTTTTCATCTTTTTTTATATTCTAATTTTACATTAAGGGCGTATAACCTTTTTCTTTTAGGATTAATTATAATCCTGTTAATTATTAAGCTGTGCTCATTGTCTTTTTTTTATTGTTAAATTTTGTAACTGCATATATAAGCTAAAAAGGGGGGATAAACTTTCAGAATCTATTCATCAATTTTTTTTTAATTATTATATGTTACATTAAGGGCGTATAACTTCTTTTGATTAATTATAATCTTGTTAATCATAACCTGTGCTTATCATAATCTATCTCAGGATGTTTTTTCTTTTTATTTGTAAATGATAAAATCTGAACCATCGAAATTTCTTTCTTGTAAAATAAATTTGAGCCTTGTTAATTACTAAATTTGTCTTTGTCTTTTTATTTTCTCTTTTTCAAACATTGTTACCATTTGGTTCCGCCTTTGTTAAATTTAAGTCCCCTGGTAACATGTATTATTGGTTACATTATTATTTTTTGTAATTTTATTCTCTGAATTAACTGTATAATTTTTTAATATTTTAATATTCAACTTTTGGCCATTCCCAACAGAGACAGGTAGGTACCATTAGCCTCTGCTACTAGATGTTTTCTTCAAAAAGGTTTTTGACATGGTTTAACCATGATTGGCTGATCAACCTGAGGTGAAGTGGCGGGGAGGTTGGAGATTGTCAGTTTAGTTATAACTGTTATTTTATTTTGTTAATATTAGTTTAGAACCCTCTGATAATGGTAACTTGGTTACCGAAATGTACATCTGGGAACTGTAATAACAAAGGTCAAAATAAAATAATAAAATCTTACTACAAGTTAATTTGTGTTATTGTACCTAACTTGTGGTAGTGGACTTAGTGTTTACAATTATTTATTGTATGTTTTAACAATAATACAAAAATGGTGTTACATTTGGTTCCAAGTTAAACTATAAGTTGGTAAAACTTAGTTACCTATAAACTTCCACATAAGCCAACAATTAATTGTTTATATTTCTGGTAGACCTACATCTATATGTACCACAGGTTTGATGAACTAAATTGAACAGTAGAAATGGGTAGGATTTGAACCAATATTATTGAAATGGTTTAGTCTATAGAGTATAGTAGTAAATCACTGAGTTATAATAACATAATTAAACAAGTATGAATGAATTTATATTGTTTACCCAGGGTTTTGTTAGTAGACTATACAGTACTGTGCATAAATATCAATTTTAGAACTATATATTGGAAACATTTTTATTTATGATAGGAAATGTTAAAAGGACAGTATCATAATTTATTAGAACCTTTCATTAATATAATTTATTAGGAGCTGCCTGTTAATTTACATAGAACAGCTGTTTATGTAATTGGAATAACTGAATTTGTTTGCAAAACAAATGGTTCTGTGAGGTTCACTTAGGATATTTTAAATAGAGTGCAAAGTGTTTAGTATATGTGGAGGTAGTGTCTAGCTGGCCAGATTTTAGGAATTATAGTTTACTAAAATTTAAGAGTGCTGATAGTTCCATCACTTGCTGCTATCCTCATTTTGTCAATGACTGATGGTTTTTATAGTAGAGAAAGTACTGTATTGAACATTTTGCACATATTTGGCATGTTTTTTATCATCTACTCTTTCTTTGGATCTTCAGGTCAGACATTATAAATGAAGAGACATTTTTGTTCATTTGATAATGGGAGTAATTTCATATGGGTATGTCATCAGTGCCCTAAAGGTTTTACACAGAACTGTGTATGTTAATGCATTTTACTTCTCACTGATGATTGTTTTAATCATTTTTAGCACTCACAAAACATTCTCTGTATCTGAGATGTGAAAGTGGAAGTTTAGATACATGGGCAATCTATCTAAGGGTGTGGAATGGCTGTTGCTTTTGGATTAATACTGTTACACTGCATTATGCACCATTAGGAGTGATGATTTTGTCAATGGTTTTGCCTAGAGGCTTCGGGTGTATAATGATTTGGTATGCTGTAAGTTTGCTGTAATCAGCAAAATTCTACGTCTTTTATTTGACCTGTCACGTAACTTTATCCATTTTATGTTTGTATGAGAAAGTAAAATACATATAAAATTATATACAGTCAAACAAAAAATGTCAATTACACATTTAAAATAAGTTTATAAGAGAATGTATATCTTCCATGTCCAATTAAAAAAAGGTTTAAGTACATATAATTATGTAATTTAATCACATTGAACAACAGCTTTGAAAACATGTTAATCAAACTCTGTTAAAATCCTCTCAAAATAAGAACCAAAACACATCCACTAAAATGCTAAATTTAATTTTGGAATATATAAAATAAATGTAGGTTAATTTTTGCTTTTGTTGTTAGTTGACAAAAAGTCACCCACTAATATGCAAAACAGAAAAAATGTATTTGTGGTTTTAAAAATAGCTAATAATTACATAGTTTAGAAGCTAACACAGATTACCATAGCATAGTATTCCTCTTTAATTAATGCATATCACTCAAACTAAACTTGACATCATCTAATTAAACTATTCTCTATTATCATTTACAAAAAGAAAGAATTTCCGTTTCATTGTTAAGACGAATTAATACATTACACATTTCTTTCACTAATATACAATTTGCATTGCTTTGTGCTGGTATGATGTTCAGTTAAGTAGTCATTTAGTCATGGTATGTGATAAAATTAGATGTGAATGTTACCTAAGATCGAGTTATGTTACGTTAGACTATGTTACAAAATCTCATAAAAAATAGATTTCAGTCATTTTTTTTCTTCCAAACTTATTCATTACAGGTTTTTCTTAATTACGAAAACAAATATATTGAAAAATTGAGGAATCATGGATATGTTAGAATTATCAAATATTGCTACTTAAATTCTATTATACTCCAGAGCTCTCTTTCTCATTACATTTTAACAAATCATTACTGGAAGCAAAATGTGTCCAGTTTGACACAATATTATGCACATATTTACCAGGACTCAAAGTAGGTCTCAGTTGACACTGGCTATACAAATTATAATCTTTGGATATTTTAGTCAAATTCACTCCTAACTCTATGAGCAGTTTTACTGCTGAGATCTGCTTTTGAGATGGCTTCTGATTTGTAAATGTTCCAATTAATGCTATACAAATACTTCCTTGGTTATGTCGTTGTGTATGCTCTCCAATATAATTCCAACCTCTGCCAATAAAAACTAAACCATTTCCGCCAATTAAAAAGTGATAACCAATATCAATAAATTGATAACTGTCCATATGGAAACGTTGTATATCATTAACAAGACCTATACATTCGTTTCTATCAAAACAAAATAATGTTACCGTATGGCCAATAATAATTTTTTTAGTGGGTGATACTAGTTTTGTTAAGACATCGTATGGATCTCTTGCATTCCATTCAGTTCTCTTTACAAAAATTATCCTCCTGTCCAAAGGATATTCTGAAAAGAAACAAATATAATTATTAATGTTACTATTGCAATACACCAACACAGCTTTCATTTATTTCAGTTTCTTAAATTAACATGGAATTATATAGTGTTAAAAATGGTAAAATGTAACTAAACAAAATAAAAGGAATACAAAAAATATGTTAAAGATTGGTGTTTAAAATAAGAAAACATACAGATCTCACAAAGCTATATTTTATGTATGGCTGCGTAAGGTTTAGGTGTTAAAAAAAGTTTTAATATACTAGCTATTGTCATCAGTCTCATGAAACTGCGACACTCGAGACTATGAAATTTCCACCGTTTCTACCCATATTAGTATTTTGGAACCATTTTAGAATGATTGTATATTTATTTAAATGTGATAGTAAATGCTCTAAAAATATCAATATTGGTCCAATTTTTAATATGTAGACTCGGTTTTATAAATACACTATTTGGATTGGACCAGTTTCTCTAACCACAATTGTCTGTTGGTAAATTTTTTAATTGCAGCAGGTTTTCAAAATTTTAAAATTGTTTTTCAAAAAATGTCACTTCAAAAAGCATTAATCGCAGACTTAATTAATATGTGACAAATAGTAACTGTATTTATTTCATTGATGTAACTAGTGGTTTCAACATATATATATATATATATATATATATATATATATATATAGCTTTAAGTTCCTGTGTATGATATATAATTAATCATATTACTTGGGTTTTTTTATATTACTTAATATTTATAAGGAGTGTTATGTTAAGTTACTTTGTAAGAAGGGATTCAAAAATAAAGTTTGCAGAATATCCATGGCTGATCCTATTATGCCAATGAGTGGAAACTACTTTAAATCAGATGTCTCAATTTTATTTTTGTATTTCTTTTCGGTTTTGTGAGCAATAATTATTATTTTGTAATAATAAAATTTATTTCAATCCAAGTAGCTTATCAACATACCTGTTTTGATAAAGAATAAATCTTCACTTTGAGTTTTGGTGAAATAATAAAGAACTATTGCTCCAGTTGCTACCAACACCAAGCATACAACTATTGCATACAAAACTGCACTGCAGAATTTATGCCTTACTTTATTTTCCAACTGGCCTAGAACAAAACATACTTTAAGTCTAGGTTATTGTACAGCATATTTACCTCTCTATATTTCGCACGTCAACCAGCATGCTACAGAAATTTAAGAACACCAATTTATTTTAAGGGACAGGTAATAATACTTTCTATCAGAGACTACATAAAAATATTCAACACATATATTGAAGAAAAATCGATCTAGAAGCAAAAGAGTCTAAATGTTATTCACCATTTATAAAGAGATGTGTATAACTTATATGTCTTAGATTTGAATACATTTTAATTCAACGGCATGAAAAATATTGTAATGAGATTGAAAAAAGTATCGAAGAAAGTGTTTAAAATTTTTCTTAATGATCTAATTGCAAATCTTACATTAAAGAATGAAAAAAAGTGTTAAAATTGTATCAATATTAATACTAAATGCCCTATACTAAAACTACCTAAGAACATGTGGAAAATAAGTTGGATAGAAATCTGTTAGGAGTAAATAAATTTAAGTGATATAGGCTGTGTCAATAGATAAATAATTTAGGTCTACATATTTTTTAAATTTTAAGTCTATTTTATCTATGAGCTCAAATAATTTTGGAAACAAAGAAAAATATTATAAAATTAGAAATAATTATTCTATAACAGTGACACAGCTCAAACTAACTTTATATAAACATTCTTTCCAGTATGTCCCAAGTTATTGCAATATGATAATACTGTACCTCATATTGTTTTTTACCCGTCTAAAGAAATGTTTCTAAAATTATTAAAGAATTGACTTCATATGAATAATATTTCTAAATTAATCACATAGTTTTTCTTCGAATTTCAGTTTTTATCTTAATGTATGTGGGTTTTTTCTACTTTTTATGTATCCAGTGTGTGTGGGGGGTGCATGTTTGTGTGTGTGTGTGTGTGTGTGTGTGTGTGTGTGTGTGTGTGTGTGTGTGTGTGTGTGTGTGTGTGTGTGTTTTGTAATGGACTGGATCAACACCATTTCGCGGCCATTGAATTTTTTCAAAGTAAAATTCTCTTCTGAAGAAACATAACTGAGTGAAGAGTCTTTCTTTAAAGAGCTAGTAATTCAGTAAAGGTTTAAAACTTATAAACAGTATATATGTTTATAACTACTATGACCTGGTAAATTATAGTGTACATAATATAATATTTTACACCAAAACAGCTGTAAAATCCATTGCTGTATGTTTTGATAGTTTACATTCAAATAATATCTGATGAGTGCTGCTCCCTATCAGCTAAGTTTAGAACTACTACAACAAATTTTAGAAATCATTTAATTCTACTCAACCTATCATAATAGTTTAAATAAAAAATTAAAACGTAAAATATGTGATTCTCTATATAATTCTAAGTACAATGAAAAAGAAAACATCAAATATTGTAAGGTTAATTTCATTGGAAACACTAGTTGTTATAAAGTTGGAAATTTAATATCTAATAGATATCATTATAAACCTGCGTTTTATTGCTCTAGAAATATAGGAAAATTAATTATTAACAATAAGGATAAGAGAGATAGTTTAGAAAATAGTGATGTGTAATGATTGCAATTGTGAATACATAGGTCAATCCGGAAGGTCAGTTAAGAATAGAGAGAACATGTACACAGTTGGAAGTATGGCAAATCTAATTCAAATTTTGCAAATCATTTATTAGACACAGGACATAATTTTGATCCTCAGTTCAATGTTAAACTTCTGCATATGGAACAAAAAAGTAGGAAACTCAATAACCTGGAATGTTTAGAAATCAATAGATCAATTTTAAAAAACCATACTTCCAACTTAAATGAACAAATACATCTTAACTCATCACCACTATTGAGACCTATTATGTAACCTTTGTTTTCTAAAACACCCCCACTCCCCACTCCCATCCCACAGGTTAGATCATTGACCTTTCTTTTGTCATTTCTCAACCCCTTTACTCTTTTAACCTTTCCTTTTGTCTCACAATTTTAGTTTAGACTTGTTTTGTTTTCAATTTAGTTGCTTGAAAATGCCTAACGGCGAAACATATGTCGCAATTAAAGCTGTTTTGTGGATTTAAATAATCATCTCATTATTTCCATTATCATGGAATTCCATCATGTACCGACTGTTGTAACATTAAATTTTATTGAAAGTGGTAGCATATGACTTAAGTGACTGTAATAGGCCTATAACAAGAAACCGAGAAATTACAGACAGATTAGAAGATGGACAGGAACAAGAAAATATTCAATCCCCACATAACACTGACGGTATTAAAAATAATGATGAGTATGGCGGATATATAGGACCATAATAAATACACATCAAGATAATAGTCTAATACTATTTATATATTTTTCATTATTTCTAATTACATTCACATAACATCTGTTATACAGATAAGTGAATTGTGATTCGTATTTCATATTGCACTATGTTACATGGATTATATTATATAGAATGGGGAAAAATCAAAACCTGATTACAGATAAAAGGACACAATTAGTTAAAATCTATAAAATTATAAAATTCAATATTAACAAACAATCTCACAACACAATAAATAATTTTTAAACCTATACCTACATTTTTATTTTTGAACATCACTAATAATAGAGTCAACATTCAGAGAATTACTTCCCTACAAAAGTCTGAATCCACCTAATATTCACCAATTGTGTAGTAATTCTTTTTTAACAGAGTTGTTTTTATAATTTGAGCAAATTTTTTTGCAGTCATATTTTTAACATTATCACAAAGTTTATTAAATAATTTCATCCCTCCGTAATTTGGGCTCTGCTCAAATAACTTAAGTCGATGTACTGGATAATGGCTCAGATCTCATCACTTAGTAATATGTGCTTGAGCTGTGGATCCTATTTTATATTTGGTATTATTATTTACAAAACATAGCATCTCATAAATATATAAGGATTGTAATCTCATAAGATTTAGGACCTTAAAATGTTTTCTACACGGTGTCCTCGGTTTTTTATGAGCAATAATCTTTAAAACCTTTTTTGAATTTTAAAGATGACAATTTCCCCAAACAGTTATGCCATATTTCATCAGAGAAAGAAAATAACCATAGTATACAGCCATCATTACATCAAGGTTAGATACTTTACTAAGAATTTTCATACTATAATAAACAGAGTTAAGCTTTTTAGCTAATTTATTCACCAGTAAAATCCAATTCAAATTTCTGTCAATTATTAAACCTAGAAAATTTACCGAGTTCTTTAATTCCAATGGTTAATTTTTATGTATTATAACAATTTCTTCTGATTTTGAGTGAATGTTGTAAAAAAATGTATTAGTTTCGTTTGTAAACTAAAGTTTTAAGCCATTGTCTATGAACCAATCATCCAGAACTAATGAAACATTCAGACAGTTTCAAAATGTTTGGACAACCGATCTGTATGTATTTGCTCAAATTTTGTTGGTGTAGGATACACCTTAAAAGTTAAGCATTGGTGCAAAAAAATTATATTCCTCAACCGCAAATTATTGGCAAGGATAATACTAGTATGGGTGGACTAGACCTCTATAACAGACTGATTAAGTTGCTACAGGATTAATATTCGCCCCAAAAAATGAACCCTTCAATTGATTGCCCATGCTGTAAACATTGTAGTATGAAATGCATGGTCAGAATATAAGCTGGCTTTTAAAATACAACAGGTTTCTAAAATATCAGTTAGATCTGTTTTAACATGATTGTCGCAGAAAGTATAATAATGTTAAGCAAAACTGCTGAAGACGAGACACCATAACCTTCGCTTAAAGGTAATGCAAAAACGTTCTTTAGAAGTTCAACAAGACTGAGTGGACCATTTGCCTCTATATCATAACAAAATAGCCTACAAGTTGCAAAATTGTAAACACTATCTTTCTCATTTTTATTGTAACAAATCGCTGTATTTGTCTAGACAAAGAATTTTTTTTATGATTTCCATGTGAAGCAATAACTTTTGTGAAATATCTCACGATCAAACAATATGCAAACAATACATGCTTTTTTTTATATAGGTAACAGCAATAAATATTGTTATTATTTTCATTGTATACAATAATTTTTTAGATAAATGTTCAATAGTAAATAATTATAAGATATTAGTGTTATTTATTTTTGTCACTTCTTTATTATCATGGTCCCTATGTACAAATTAAAAAACTTGAAAAATATACAATTAATAATAAAAGTCAACAAACTTTACCTTTTTTTTATCAAATAACTTAATAGTCTAAATTGTTGTGTACACTATGGTTAACTATAGGTCCAAAGAGGATAGGTGAATTCATTTATTCATCAAACTTATTATTAACTTAAGTAACCAAAAGACAAACTCAACTCAACAAATCTTTACCAAACTGATGTAAATTAAAAGAGTTGATTATTAATATTTTACAAAACTATACTGTATCAGTACCAATGTTGTTTTTCTTCTGAGAATTATCAATTAATGATCACACGAATGCAAATGTTTTCATTGTTTAAAACTAGCATAATATATATATATATATATATATATATATATATATATATATATATATATATATATTGGTTAAAATGACGGAGGTCAAAGTTCTTTTTTTTTAATCGTTCCTCCGTAGTATTTTTTACTTGTGATTTTGCACAAGAGTTTGAGTCATTATTCTTCACATTTCACTAATATATGAACGAAATTGATAAAGCCGATTTTGAAAAATTACGTATTTTATAAGTCCAGTGGCCGAGTTTTCTTCTTTTTAACCGATTTCACAAAACCGGTTATTTTACGGAGATGGTGACCAATACGCTTTGTTCTTTTTTTTAGTGCTAAACTTGAACAAATTCGTTAAGCCGATTTTTATAAAAACATAATTTTTTTTCAAAAAATGGGGGATGCTCAATATATGGTCAAAATTCACCCAGATACGACAGACGCTAGAAAGGCAGACAACAATCAGACATCATTCCAAAACAAACAAATTTTTGGACTCGAGGGAGTTCAAAACCGATATATCCGCAAAACACTCGACATTTATTTTTGACCCATGACATAACTTTCTCTTAATTAAGTTTATGTGGAAAATAAAAAGTCCAACACTCTGTTTTCTTGTCAGTTAAAAGTAGTGTTTGAATATGTGATCTAAACTTTATTAAAGTAGATACAAGTTTTACAACTACTGTAAGCATAAAATTAAGCAGTAAATCACAATGATTCGATTGTTTCAATTTACAACTTTGATTTCAACGTTTTAATATGTACAGTATATCATATATGTGCTTCTCGTTGACAAAGGCAGGAACTAAAATATGCAAATATAACGTATTTTATTATCTATTATGTATTATCTGTATTTATGTGTTCATCTTTTGATGAAATCATATATATTTTTTACGTGTTGTCATACAAACAGGTAAATAATTTGGTGTTTGGCAAATTAAAGTCTTTAGAATATAATTTACAAGTAAACTACTCTGGTCTAAATAATATTACTGGAGACACAGTTAATTCGACCAATTACAGGATAATATTTTGTAAAATATTACAAGATTATTTATGTAATAATATAATATGTTAAATATATACAAGGCTATTTACATATTTAAAATTTTTTAGATACATACGAGTATATATCAAATAAAATTAACTTTAGCTTAAAATAAATAGGTAGTAAAGGTTCCGGGCTGGAATCCAAGTGGGTACAAAAGTTTTCCAATTAATTGTTACTTACTTTGAGAGCTGACATACCCCGATTATAACTAGAGAATAATGTGAACGTTATTTACTTCCTTAGTAATTGTCAGAAAATTATATTTATCCAATGGAATTTAAAGAGTAAACAATATTCTAGGAAGTTAGTTATTTCGCTTTTCTAAAATCCATATAACGTTACCGATAACTCTAATTATACATTACAAAATGAAACTATTGCTATTACAACTTAGAGTAATGTGTAATTCTAAACAAGTTTTTTTCTAAAATTTTTCCAATGGTTTGCACAACCTAGGTCAATAAACAAACATTTGCCAAAAAATAAGATCCTCCAATTGGTAATGTAAATTAATGAATAAATAGGTTGCAGAGACATCAAAGGACGAAAAGGCCCCATATTGGGTCGAGAAGGTACTGATGCTGATACAAACAACACTAAAGACATCTGTAACCATTCCAAAACCCACAAGTCATCTTTAGCCACCAACTAGGACATTACCAGTAGCCGAAACTATAGGCCCTAAGAAAGGTTAAAGTACCAAATTTTGAATTGTTCAGGGGAAGCAAATTGCCAAAATTATTATTTACGGAAAATTTTGAGGACAATAAATTAAAACTTTAGGCCTATTTACAAAATTTTAAATAGTAAAATTAAGTTTTATAGTTGACACATATATCTCACAGTGGTCTCAGTGTATAATTTTGGACAGATATTTTAATTCTTGTAAGTAGATTATGGCAGATAAACTAAATAAGCTGGTTAATAAATGTAAATATATTTAAACGGTATTAAAAACAAAAGAAATCCGTAACAATTTGAATTAAAATAAGGATTTGTATAACTACATAAAATAGAATTGAAATAAAATAAGAAATTAAACTGTAAACTGAGATAGAAGTAATAAAACTTAGGGTTGGCTAATATATATATATATATATATATATATTATATATATATATATGTGATGTTTGAAATTTTATATATATATATATTCTTTAGAAAAATAAATTTTGTCGTTATGTTTTGTTTAATAAATAAATCATAAGTAATATTGAATCAAAAATAGTCTCATTACAAAGAATCTTAATTATATTCAATGTGAAATATGTGCTCTGAAAAAAATACTTCTCATAATAGGATATATAAAAGGTGCAAAAATACAATCAAGGTGAAATTCCGTCAAATTGTACGACTTGGGAGAGAAGTTTCCAAAAAAATATAGTAATTCAAAACTGAGACAAGAAAGTAAAACTCAGACCTAAAAGAGAAAGGAAAATATATCAGATAGTAATATTTTGTTACATTTCTTTTGCTCTGAAGTGTGCAAGTACGTTTCAACTACCCCAATAAAGTGGGGTTGAATAGGAAGCGAGCAAGAGTAGGCCTACGTTACAAACTATCGAAATTGAGTTGACATTAGTGATAGGCAATGTTCATTGTCATAATTTTGTCTAAAATCTCCCTAACTTTATTTTTCTTATGTCAAGTTTTAACTATTAAACTTCATTATTCAACTATTTTTTTATCATAATCATTGCAGTTGACTTATTGATCATTTTGTTACTTATTTAAACTGAATAACTTGAGAGTTTTTAAACAATGTCCACAAATTTAGAAACATAAATTACAACTTTTATTTAGAAGAACTTTATAAAAAGTTATATTTGTCTGTGAATGAGTTTAATCGTGGTATATTTTGAAGTGAAACAATCATATAGACGTTCCTACGTCTACGCACGCGCTTATAATTAATTATTTAAACCATGAACGACCTCCAGTTGGAATGAACAAATTTAATTAATTCATATGACGATGTTATATCAATGTTTTTAATTATGTATCTGATCATGGGCAAATGCGCCTGCCCCTGAAACAGATATAATCCTAAGAGGGTTTACATAAAGGGATTAGATGACGTACCATTTACGGTAACAACATAAATAACATATATTTACTAATCTGTAGAATATTCAAGTTCAACATAAATATATATACTGTAACGAAATAGAGGGCCACCAAAAGGTCAGTGCTCGACAGGCCATAAATTGTGAAGAGTTGAAAGGGTTGACAGCTAGAAAAAACGATTCTACAGTCAGTCAGTGACCCCAAGGAGTCAAATAAAGCATTCAAAAGTTCAATAATAAATTTTATTTCTATTAAGTAAATTATAGTCACCAAAGAACCTAACGAACCCGTAAAGAGAAAGTTAATTAAATTAATAAATAATAATAAATTTCAGTTAGCCGGAGCATTTTTACAAATAAGTAACTTGTATTTATCTATGTACTTAGAAAGTAGTAGATAAAGATGTGTATTGTATAATTATTAAGTGCATCAAGTTTGAAAGATGATTGTTTTTTATTGTAAATGATTTCTTTAAATTTAATTTTGAAATTAAAGAATGAGTTAAAATCTACATGTTTCAAAGTTATTTATTTAACATTGGCACGAATAACGTACGTATTAAGATTTGTTATAATACACATATTAGGGCAAACAGGTCAGCGCCTATAGTTTAAAACTTACCTTCAGTGTGCTTGACGTATAGTGTGTCTGCCTTATCAATCACTTCACTATTTTCGTCACTTATGTCAACTTCATTGACAAAGGCTCCGGGATGCACAATTTGATTTATCGTTATCTTTCCATTGTACACATCTTTACTGCCAACATGGATGTCCGAGGAGTCCTTTATATGAATTTCATTATAGACTGCGACGTTTGATGTTTCGCACGAAGATGAATTATCCAGATCAGAAGACGGAAAAGTCCCTACGACAGTCACTGGTATTTGTTCGGTTTTCCCCCAACGCCATATTGGCATCTTGCATGGCCGCTAGCTAGTCGAACAATAACATGCCTTGCAAAACCCAACCCAGTAATACAGT